>JAJLXL010000001.1:0-241929 GCA_030571255.1 Nakazawaea sp. yHDR128 | reverse complement strand
TGAAAAATTTCACGATGCCAGGTACCAAGGCACCAAGATGTCGGACTCTGACGAAGAACTGTAGGTGTGCCGATGATTCGGCTTTGAAATTTGCCTTGAAGTGAAACTCTTGGAAACAAGAACTTTTACTAACCATGACAGCACATTATCATCACATGCCCTTGCGGCCTTGCAAGCGTTCCAGAAAGAGGAAGAAGAGAGCAGGCTGAAGTTCGCCCTGTTGTATCTGCAAGCAGTGGACGATGCCGACGAAAGAGAACAGCAATTGGTTCTGAGCATCGACGAGTTCAAAGAGGACTGGCAGTTGTCGCAGTTCTGGTACAGTGATGAGACCTCGGATGTGTTTGCCCAGGAGTTGTTTCTGGGTGCCGATGAGGACACTGTGATCTGTGTAGCCAGTGCCCCAGCAGTCTACGCGGCCATGAATAGGATTCCAAGACTGCAATGGCCTACAAAACATGTCTACTTGCTCGAATTTGACACCAGATTCAAGCTGTTGGCGGGGGCCAGCCATTTCAGTTTTTACGATTTCAACGAACCGGACCTGATCCCGGAGCATTTGCGCCACAAAGTGGACCGTTTGTTGATCGATCCTCCTTTCTTGGAGGAGGACTGTCAGGTGAAGTCGTCGGTTCTGGCCAAGAATTTGTTGCGCGAGGAGAAGGGCTCGAAAACAAAGTCAGGTGACCTCAAGTACAAGTTGATCTCTTCCACCGGCGAGAGAATGAGGGATGTGATAAAGCGGATTTATCCGGACACCAGGATCACTTCTTTTTATCCCGAGCACAAGAACGGGTTGAGTAATGAGTTCAGGTGCTATGCCAGTTTTGAAGGTGGTCATTGGAAGTTTGATAGCACATAATATGGTGAGGTTGCGAAGTTGGGTATAAGGTGCGGTGCGCTGTTGCAATTATCACGTGTTCTGGTGGCATGTCGTATGGTGTTTTGAGCCTGTTAAGTGCAAAAGGGGGCAAACTGCATCTGGAAATGACATTTCACGATCTGAGTCACGTGATCACCGGTCACGTGACCACTTACCCCAGGCCTTTGTACCCGTGTCCTTTATAGCCAATTGTAGACCTTTTTGTATATCCACGTGCGTAGAATGTAAGTCACAACATCTCCTGACACGTTTCACCCGTTTTAGTACCACATGGTCGTGCAATGATGCTGTGCTGTAGCCCTTCGTGTCCTCACTTTTACATCGCTACACCACTGAAAAATAGGAAAAAATTCTTGAGCAGATCAAATGCTCCAGCACAACAAGACAACGGCAACACCATGGCTCAAAAAGATCAATTCGCGGACTTGTTGAGTTCTTTTTCCGGCAGCAAGAAGAATGACATGTCCAAATTGTCATTGGCTGAGCGGCAGCGACAGAATGGTACCAACAATGGCGCCAACGGACCTCCAAATTTGAACAGCAGCTGGTCCGGATTGGATCTCTTGGGATCCGCACGTCCCTCCAGCAGCTCCAATAGTGGCAACAACGGGATCAACGAGTCTACAGCGTCATTGGTGACCCGGAACGAGTTTGAGTTTCTCAGCAACGGATCGTTTTCGTCCAATAATACTCCAAAAGACACTCCAAACAATACCCCATTACCGACACAGATATCCTTGGATTCTGGCCACAGAAATGGCCAATCCCATGCTCATGGTAATGCCAATGGTAATAAAAGTGGAAATGGCGCTGATTGGGACGATATTTTCGGAAAAGACACCGGATCCGGCTCCAAGAGCGCTACAGCAACACCGCAACTGCACAACAACAACTTGTTCGGTGACGACGAGTTTACCGATGCATTTGTACCGGATGAGACCCCGGAACTGCGGCCATCATTTGGTTCAAGGCGTGAGAGCGCAATGACCGTGCCGGCACCGGCAGAGAGCGAGATGTACAAGAGAGACGAGCTGTTGTCGGAGTTGATGGAGATGGGCTTCGAGTTGGATGTATGCAAGAGAGCGTTGAGACAGACACAGAACTATGACATCAGCGAGCTGATCTCGGTGATCATGCACGAGGCACACCAGAAATCGGCGCAGAAATCGCACCTGGCGAAACAGTCACGTGACCTGTCACGTGACCAAATTCCAACGGACGAGTTATCGCTGGCAATGCAGGAATTCACGGTGGATTTACGGTCTAAGCTGTTCAGCTTGCTCTCAAAGGGCAGAAAGACATTGGCCAAGGGATTAGAGATGTACAAGGAGCAGCAGTTCCAGAGCAACGATAACCAGCCTCTGTGGATGAAGAACCAGGCTTCTTATAGACAGCAGTCCACCGCTTTGGAGGGGGACGAGCAGGAGGAGTTCGACAAAGAACAGATGCGTCAGATTGTCGAGAAGCAGCGGGCTTATGACAGGCAATTGCGGAAGGAGAAAGAGCTGCGGCTGAAGTTGGAGAGACAGAATTCGCAGCAGCAGCAGCAGCAGCAGGATGTTTCGGGTAGTAAATTCGACGAGCCTCTTCGTAGACCGGGATCCAGATCCCGAACATCTTCGGGTTTTGAACAGCCCAGACCTTCCAGATCTGAGTCGAAATTTGAAGAGCCTACACCAAGGCCAAGACCTGTACCTGTGCCTGAGTCTAGACCATCTGGACCATCTAGACCCTCTCCAGCACAGTCTAGACCCTCACCAGTACAATCCAAATTCGATGAACCCATTTCTCGAATCTCCCGCACCAAAATCCCCCAGAACCCTGTTGCTCTGGAGTCATTTGACATCTTCAACTCACCTTTACCAGGTGTTTCTAACCCCCTGACGTCAATCCCCGAAGTTTCCATCTCCTCTTTCCAATTGGACAGTTTCCAGGACTCGCGTAACCAAGGCAACGACCTTTTCAAGAAAGGAGACTTTGCCTCGGCGTTGCTAAAGTACCAGGACTCGCTTCAATCTCTTCCTGTAGGACACAAATTGCGAGTTTTAACATTATCCAACATCTCTAATGCGCAGTTCAAGTTGGGCAGCTCCAAAGAGTGTTTGAACTCCATCGACGAAGCTTTAGTGTTGATCAAAGGGTTCCAATTGCCCTTGAACCAGTACTCTGAGGTGGAGTTGGACACTAACAAGCCCTTGAAAGGCATCTGGTTGAAGTTGATCTCGAGGAAAGCCGAGACTTTGGAGCACATGGAGAAGTTTCAAGACGCTTTAGCCAATTACAACTTGTGTATAGAGAATGGAGGGTCCACCAAGGCGGTTTTGGACGGTAAAACTCGGGTATTGAAGGTGCTCCAGCCTGCAAAGAAGACTCCAGTTCCTGCTCGTCTGCCATCGACATCAGGATCTAAATCAGCTCCACAGGCAAAACCGGCTAATACTGCTCTGCTACAACAGGTCAAGACCCAAAACAGGCAGAAAGAGCTCGAAGAGGCTCAGAAATTCGAGTTACACGACCAAGTAGACCTGAAAATCCAGCAGTGGAGGTTGGGTAAAGAGGACAACTTGAGAGCTTTGTTGCTGTCTCTCCACGACGTGTTGTGGCCCGAACTGAACTGGAAGCCCATCACGATGACAGACTTGGTTCTCGACAAGAAAGTCAAATTGAACTATTTGAAAGCCGTGGCCAAGACGCATCCGGACAAACTCGGAGCCAATTGCACTGTAGAGCAGAAGATGATTGCCCAAAATGTGTTTGTGACGTTGAACCAATCTTGGGATAAGTTTAAGGAAGTTAATGGCATTAGTTAGGTGCGAAGTAGCAATGTGACTGAGTAAATGGGTCAATGGCATAGGCGATAGATCAGGTTCTAAGTCATTGTGTCAGTTGTAGGCTGATATTATTGATAAGCGATGTAGATCATGCTCAAATTTGTTATTCTTCATTCTACTATTTTATGACATTAAAAGGCTATAACATTCATGTTCAGGTCATTAATAGCTATATCGTAGGCGAGCGACAATATTGAGACTTCATACAGACGAGTTTGTTAATCACCAGCTTTGTTGCTCTATACGTTGTCCTGAATGTATTTTGATAATCTGCTCAATTTTTCAGTCGCGGAAATACACGACTAAATCCGAGATTACCCCACAGAAAATACAAGTCCTGAGACGAAGATATTGAATTGTTCAAGACAACAAGTTGTGGGACAGTTGAAAAGTAAAGGCGATTTTTGGGTATATAACAAATCAATATCATTGATAGGCTTTAATGTTCGCCATTCAGTTGACACTAGCATTGATATACCACATAAAGTCCAAGCCATTTCTGCACCGCATTAATGAAACTTTTCAAGTCCCAAATCATTTATGTTTCAAGTCATTATTGAGCCCATCGTAGTAGTCTATAGCAAATTGCAATGACTCATACAACGGTGTTATCACCTCCCTAGCATTTCCCGATTCGTCCCCACTCAGCGACACTATCGAGTCGATTCTCGTCAAAGACTTTTGCAATCCTCTGTACAAATTACGCACCAACTTCTCATTCAGCGAACTGTCCTGAAGATTCAACCAGAAATGTCTCAAAAATTCCACTGAAGTCGAATGGCACAATCTCAAAGTCTCCAAAGTCTCTGGACCCAAAGCGATGTCTTCTTCGTCTTGTCCCAGTTGCAGTTGTGACTCGTCTTGCGGCAGCAGCTGCACTAGTTCGTCCTGTGCAAAGATCTGGGCCTGCCAGCTCTGCTTTGACTGCTTGGCATTGGTCCGGATCAACATCGCAATCTCCTTGTTCAGTTCCACAATCAGTTTCTTCGACTCGGCACTTGTAATCACTCCAGCCAACTTCAAATCATCTTCGAATTTCGAGTCGTGCACGAAACGCAAAAATTCAGATTTGTCCAATTTGGCAATGTCCAATTCACTCGCAACGTTGACCTTGTCGTTGATCTTCAACTCGTTGTACTCCGGTGTCTCTTTGTCCTCTAAATCGCTCAAATCCAAATCCTCCTCTTTCTCCCGTTCTCGCTCCTCTTCTTGCAACTCTTGCGACACCATTTTTTTACTTAACCGGTTCATACTTTTCAAGATTGATATCATGTCCTGGTTCTTGTTATCGAATTTCATCGTGAAATCTGGTCCATTGCCCATCCTGTCACTCACGTCCAACTCGTTACCAGTGAGATCTATGAACTTGTTCACGTGGTGCGCCTGTAACCCACCGTCCAATGCGGTGCCGCTATCTGTGGTTGTCTCTTCTTCTACTCCATCCCAGTCAGGGTCTACAAACAAGTACTTGTCGAAAATGGAGTCCACTTTGGCGTTGTGGTAGTTCTTCTCACCACGCAACTTTCTAAACAACTTTGAGCTGAAGAACCGTGACCAAAACACCGATTCGCCAAACCTCTTGGGCACATTTTCGTTGTAAATCTTGCGCACTATAGGATACTGTTCAAAGATGGAGTGGATCTTCTCCCGGGTCACAGATACGTTCACCTCGTTATCCGATGTCGCCACTGGTTTTATAGTACTCAAGACGTTGTAAGAACCCTTCTTCTGGTTGTGCTGGATCAGATACGATCTCAAAAGATGGATTCTGGTGTTCCAAAACTCCTGTGGGTCCAACCCATTGTTCATCACTGCTTCTCGGAATGTGTTCATCAACGACTTGTTCTCCTTGAGTAAACGCTGCTGCAACTGTAAGTTCTTCAACAACTTCTTCAGATCCAACAAGTTCAACAAGAATTCGTCGTTAACCACTTGCATTTGCGGCAGTGGAGTCGTCTGTGCACTGCTGGAATGGTCATTTTCTTCAGGTTTCTTTCGCAGGATGTTCTGCTGCAACACGCCCTTGATATTGTCCATCAACTCGCGGGAATTGAACGAGAACACGTGCTTCTTCTCGCCCGCCACCACTTTCAACAGCAATTTATCGCTGGTGGCGGGGGTCAGTTGTAACGCTGTCACTTGGTCTAGGGGTACTGATACTTCCTTTACTTCCACATTGATGGTGTCGATGGCCTTCCAGTGCAATCTCGGCGGCGATTCTTCTTCATAGACGCTGATGAGACCTTGTTTCTTCTTGAACGAGGCTGCGCCGGTTACTGATGCCATGGTGGAATGGGGAGATGCGATGGTGCTCTTTTGTGTAGTCAAGGAAATCAAAATCACAAAAAAAGGATCAGAAAAATCAAAAATCGAAAAATCGCCTTGAGGGTTTTTAGATTTTTTCTTAACTATGTGAAAGTCAAAGATACATCGTTACACCACTCCGAGGGTAGGTAGGTTCCCCGGGCCCAATTTTGACAAAACAGGGCTGAAAATCTGGCAGTGAATCACGGTACCATGTCGCATTTATATTTCCCTTTTTGAGGGCTACTACTCCGCTAATACTTCCAAAACCTCACACTCTTTACCCCATCTGGCCTGGTCTTGACATAGGAAAAATGGTCAAATGTAGAGGAAAAAAAATCAAGTGAAAAATCTAGTAAAGAATCTAGTCAAAGCACCAATTCATCGCACCACACCACAATGATGGCACCATTAAGACAAATGAGAGGATTAATACCTAGATTAACACCAGGATTAAGACTGGGACAGATGAATGCATTGAAACGCCCGGAATTCCGTGTTTTAAATACCACTTACCGCGCATTGACACAAGCTCACACTCTGGACGAATTACCGAACAAGAAACAGATGACTGTAGACCACGAGTTGCCAAATCCCTTACGCGAACAGAGGCGGAACAAACTCATGTTTGTGACTTTTTCGCTGTTGATGTCGTTGGCACTTTTCGGGATCTTCAACTATGAAAAGACGTCATCGCCTGTGATGAATGCCACCATGTACTCATTGCGTCGGTCTGAATTGGCACGGTCTAAATTGGGTAAAGAGATTTCATTTACCGGTTTATTCCCGTGGATCCATGGCGAGTTGAACACGATGATCGGGAATGTCGATATCTCGGTTGCAGTTGCCGGAACCAAGAACAAGGGAAAGATGGTGTTGAAACTGAACAGAGACTCGAGACATCATGTTTTCTTTATCGAGAGATGGGACTTAGAAGTTGATGGGGAAGTTGTAGATTTGTTGAAAGACGATTCGATTGAATTCAGCTTGTGAGGGGCACTTTGGCAAGCATACTTGTAAATGGTTTATATGATAAATACATGATAAATACACTTGTAAATGGTTGAAGAACTGTAGGATTGGATATTTGTAATTGGTTGAATAATAGTACAATCAATCATATAGTGGAATGATAACTTGTACGTCTGAATTCATTTGTGAATGGCTCAAGACACGCATTAGCACTGTTGATAAAAGTTCATACAATTAACACAACATGTAGTCGGCACCACTTGGTACAGCTTAGATACAACTTCAAAGTTTATTATACATGTAATTTATATATTGTATATGACCCTTGTAGGTACATACATTGAATATCTGATGGCGCCGGTCTGATTATGATGCCAAAGGTGAGATTATCAAGATTGGGATTTGTGAAGTGGACGCCTCCGTTTTCGTGTACTCTAAGTACACTCTTTCAATTTTATCTCTCGATTCCTGTGCACTAGCCCATTTACGGTCTCAAACTCGTCAAAAACGACCGCTTGTTGTTGTCGTAATTCGTATACCCATCGTCCTGGATGATCCCACTGTCATCGTTATCAGTATACCCGGAAATGTCCAGTTCATTGTCCATCAACTGAGATTTCCTCACCTTGGTCTCCTGAGCCAAGACTTCCTCTTCTTCAGTGACATCTGCCTGCAATAAGTTCAGCGAACTCAAAGACTTCCTCACTTTTACCGACTTGCCCGGATTAGTGGCCCCATTTTGGGCCCCATTTTGCAACAAATTGAGATCTGACTGCACCGAGGGTGATTTAGACTCGTACAAATTCAATCCGGACCCGGATCTTGACGAATTGTAGTTGTTGTACACGTTAACTGCGTGGTTTGAGGCATTTGCCAAGGTGTAAGAAGTGATCGGGTACGATGCCGAGTCGTTTCTGTTCAACTGTTTGATGTAATCGGTGCTGATGGACGAGTGCGAGTCGGATTTGAAGTGCAGAGGAGCCAATTGGATCCCCGGCATCGGGAGTTGGTCGTCTCGCACGTCAAATGGCGATGTCTGTGGCAGTTCCTGTGTGGATTTTGACAGTGGCTTGTCCTTTTTATGTGATTGCGTCAACCTGCGGAAAATATTCCCCTGTTGCGGCGACCCAGAGGTCCCAATTTGATCCGGACGTGGCGAAGTTCTGTGCGAAGATGCCGGGGACGAGTCCGTAGAAACGGTTCTCGGAGGCTGTGGCAACACCGGGATCACGGTGTCGTAGTAGTCCAAATAGTTCTGAGACGATTTCCGGGTCTTTGAAATCGTGGGCAGCCCTGCCGTGGAAGAGCCCTGGTGGTCCGAGATCTGCTGATCTGAACGCTCTGATATCTGCTGGTCCGATCCCGGGAGTTCTGTGTCGTCTCCAATCGAGATATCGCTGTTCAACTTCTGTAAACCGGACGGCCTGTTATGGTGCAATGTCCGCTCGGTGGCCGTGCCCCTGCCCTGTTTTGCCTCGGGGTTGAACGAGATCTCGTCGAAATTGATGTCCTTGTGCCGTTCGTCCTCATAATCAAACTCCCGCTGCAATCTCAGCCGGCCTCTGTACCAGAAGAAGAGCGCCACTATCACGCCTACAAGTGTGGGGATCCCTATCGCCAAGCCGACCGCTAGTCCTGTAGCCCCGGCCATTTTGGTGGATGTTAATAGTGGATCGGATGATCGAAGGTAGAGTGGATCAGTGAATGGATCAAATGGATCAAATGGATCAAAACTGTTGAATCACCAATTAAACGAATGCAATGTCAAGTGTTTTGATCTATGGCGGTTCCTTAAGGGGCTGGATTGGTGCTGATGAATTCCTTGTGGTTCTGAGTCGTTCTCTGTGCGCGGTGAATGGATTGATGGATTCTGTGCAACTTGTGATGCTCTGCGCTGTGGTTATGGTGTCGACGCCCGTCCGTGGTCCACTTCCGTTGTGTACCAGTGTCTTCGTCCAATTGCTATTTGAATCAGACCTACAAACAAGGGAAAAAATTTTCTCAATTGGATTAAATTTGCCCTTTTTACCTGAAATTGGATTCTATATATAGGATAGAGCAATGGGCAGATCTGGGACTTTGAAATCAGGCCAGGGCCAGGGTCGTGTTTGAACGTGTCAAGACGTGTTTGTGCTTCTCTGTACCGCGTCGCATGGTGACAACGCTGTCCACTCGCCCGCACCGGCCAAGACTCGCCACGGTAGAAGCTTTTAGATCCCGTACTAGTTGAGTGTTCCTTGCATGTACAGATCTGCCCCTGCCCGGAAAAATATCAAAGTGGGCTGTATGCCTGGTGAGGACATACAAGAAACCCTGCCGGGCCGGGGCCGGGTACGGGCACCGGGACACGCTGTGACAATACTGGGTGTGGCATCATCTTTGGGGCAGATCCGGGGCATTTCTAGCAAAATCCGGGGCAGATCCGGACCTCTCAACGCTCAAATCGCATATAAACGATCAAACATAATCAAACAAAACCTAAATACGCCTCAAACACGACCGTGCCCTAGCAACTGCCCTGACTTTTAGCAATTCGCGTACACGACCGGTAAGACATTCTGGAGCTTATACTTCTGGAGTCTAATTATATAATCTGTGCATAGGTCGTGGTGCTATAAGCTGATATGAACTCTATATATACTGACTCTATGTATTGATACTATTTGCAGATCATGATAAGTGATCTTGAACAGTGATCCCACTTAGTGATCCTACTTTCTGATCCTACTTACCGACACTTTCTGACCCCACTCACAATTCGGCCGGCCCGCCTATGGAAATCTACCCCGGTCCGACGTCAACCGAACAGTGTCCCTGCCAATCCCAAACGTCGCACCCTCCGATCTCTTGAACTCGTCGAACCACGTCAGCATGGAATTACAGTTCCCCAAATCTCTCTGCATGTGCAGCTCATCCAACCATTGCCTCATGTTCGACAACCGATGTGGCGAAGACGGATGTGTCGACATGAACTCGTAAACTGCTCCACCATGGGACTGTTCGTATTTCGAAAACCGTTGCCACACCAACGACAGCTCCTCCGGTTTGAAGCACAGTTTCGACATGATCATCAACCCGATGTAATCTGCCTCAGACTCCATTTCTCTACTCAGGGGCATCTGCAAGAGGAAACTGGTCAGAATATTTCCAAACGAGTTCGACTGGAAATAATACCCGAGCGCAACGGCAATCGCCAAGTAGAATGGCGATTTGGACATGTTTTCGCCCGAGTGCCGCGCCAATTGGTGCAGAAATTCGTGCGACAAGATCGTCGCTAGCCCGTCGTCGTTGTGCAGGATGGGCAAGATACTACTGAACACAAACACCTTGCCGCCGGGCAAGACAAAGGCGTTGGGAGGCTCGTTCGGGGCATGGATCACGTGGATTTTCCAGTTGACGGCATCGGATTTCTCGAGCTCCCCCAGCTTGATCAACCGGTCCATTATCTTACGTACACGTAATGTCGTCGGGTGCGAGTCTGCCAATATCTGGCCGCGGTACTGCGAGATCAACTGCCGGTACGTCATCTCCCCGAAGAATTTCTCGGTTCCCTCGCCGACCAGCATGAACCGGCGACGGCCGCTTATCGGTGTTTCCTCGAGATGCGAGACGTAAAAAGCGCCAGCCAGAGCCAGACCGATCCCGGCGTACCACAAGTTCCTCGGGTTTGACAGAAATCGCTGCAAATCGTACGCCAGCCCCTGTTGCTGGAATGTTCTGTAAGTGGCATAGCGCCTTATCGGTTGGATCGTGTATCTGAGCATTCTCGGTGTCTTTTCGGTGTCTTTTGGCGTCTATCCACAGCTTTCTACTGCCCTTGCCACTGCTCACGATGGCGATGACTTGTGTAGTCAAAGTTTCAAGCAGTTGAGAAAAAAAAACATTTTCTAGATGCTCAAATTTGGGATCTATCAGCGGTACCAAACAACACACACCTCACGAACGCCCTCCTCAAACCCATCTAAACCCGCCAAAATGGGCAAAGCAGAAGTAGGCTCGCTGAAATACATATCGAACAAACTCAAAGCGAAAGGTTTGAGCAAGTTGAAGTTCTACTGCCAGGTGTGTGCGAAGCAGTGCAGAGATGAGAATGGGTTCAAATGTCACATCATCTCCAAGTCGCACAACGACAAGATCTCGAAACTTGGCCGAGGATCGATCAACGAGTACAGCAACGAGTTCCGCGACAGTTTCATCAAGATTTTGCGCTTGAACCACGGCAACAAGTATGTGAATCTGAACAAGTTCTACCAGGAGTTCATCATGGACCGGGATCATGTGCACTTGAACAGCACCAAGTGGAAATCCTTGACGCTGTTCTGTATCCAGTGTCAACAGGAAAACAGATTGCAGATCCGCCAGCAAGAAGGTGAAGTGGAGTCAGCAGTGTTGGAGATACGGTACGTGGACAAGTACAAAGAATCATTGCTCGAGCCGCGGGCCGGTGCTGGTGCGGATGATACAGACGCAGCGACACGATATATGCAGTTGCAAGTGGAGAAGAACCGTGCGCGGATCCAGGCCCAGGGAGAGGGCCAGGCGGAGGCTGAAGAGACCAAAATCAGGGCATTGAAGGACAGTGAGGGCGAGAAACCAGTGATATCGTTGTCGATGAAGGGCAAGACGATCAACAAATGCGGTGTAGTATGTGCCCCAGTTGCTGGTGGTGGGCTAGAGCCGCTCCTGCTGTTCAAATTGGGGAAACCGGGGTTGAAGCAGGGTTTAAAGCCCGGCTTGAAGCCCGGCTTGAAGCCACGCAAGGGCAATGTTTTCAAGAAATGATGTCATTAGAGCCCCAAAGGCGGGGCCCAGTGGTGCAAACTCAGGCACAAATCATTTGGCCAAAATGTGGCATCTTTCTCTGTAATGATGTATAACCCAGCCCGGTGCAGCGATGTACAATGCATCCCGGTGTAACGATGTAAAACTGATAAGAAAAAAATCTCATCTCAAACAAATCTGTAAACCGCTTGAACCCCATAAAAGCCCCATACTTGCTCACCAATCCACCTATGAGCAGCAGCACCACCCCCGTGCTCCGGGCGAGCTCGACACAAACACCGGTAAACCCGTTTGCCAGCATCACCGAAACTTTTTTCCGTAAACGGACGAGTGAATTCAACAAAACAGGCCTCACTGAATATGGCAACGAATTGATCTACAATTACAAATACTTGAGCAAGCTGATCGATCTATGTGCCAGCGTATTACGGAACTTGCCCATAGTGAAGCACGCGATTGGACCACCATTCGAGCACCAGGAGCAGTTGAACAAATTGTTGGCGCAGCAGAAACTGGCCACTTCTTACGATGAGTGGTTTGCTGTATCGTTGCAATTGGACGCCTTTTTGCAGCGGGACGTGTGGAAACACACCGAGGAGAGCACTTTATACGATTACAAGTTGCTCCGGAAGCATTTGGACCAATTACAGAGGCTGCGGGCGGCAAAAGACTACGCCACGATGGTGTATTTGGTGCGGACGACCTGGATGCGCAATTTGGGCAACATGGGCAACGTGAATTTGTACCGCCACAGCCACGTGGGCACCAAGCGGTTGATAGAAGAGTATATAGAAGAATGTGAGAAGGTTTTGGCGGAGCTAGTGGGCCTGGAATGTCCCTTGGACGACCGGTATGTGTTGTCCATGCTCTTGCAGACCCGTAAACTGATTGGGCGGACGCTGTTGGTGTTGAGTGGAGGGGGCTGTTTCGGGTTGTTCCACATCGGCGTGTTGTCCAATTTGCTCGAGTTGAACCTCTTACCGCGTATAATCTCCGGTTCCAGTGCTGGCGCTATTATTCTGAGTATTTTGTGTGTGCAATCGCAAGAGGAGACCTTGGAATTGATTTCCACCATAGAAATGCGCCGGTTCGATATCTTTGAAGAGACCGCCAACAAGGAACCGTTTCTCGTAAATATGGCCCGCTTCTTGAAATACGGCACCTGGTTCGATAACAAGTACTTGCAGCAGACGATGTTTGACTTTTTGGGTGATTTGACATTCAGAGAGAGTTATAACCGCACTGGTCGTATTTTGAACATCACGGTGTCGCCACTGTCGATCCACGAGCAACCGACGTTGTTGAACTATTTAACTGCGCCGAATGTGTTGATCTGGTCTGCTGTGTGTGCCTCGTGCTCTTTGCCCGGAGTGTTTCCCTCTTCCACCATATATGAGAAGACCTCCGAGGGCTTGAGACTGGAATGGAACCACGCCTCAGTAAAATTCGTAGACGGGTCCGTAGACAACGACATGCCAATTGCCAGGCTCAGCGAGATGTTCAACGTGGATCACATCATTGCGTGCCAGTGCAACCCGCATGTCGTGCCCTTTTTAAAGATGTCTGTTGCATGCGTAGGCGGGGAAGTGGAGAACGAATACTCGGCAAAGTTCAAAACTGTGTTGAACAAATGCTACGATTTGTTCTCACTGGAGTTGATGCACTATTTGGAAGTGGCCAGCGAGTTGGGGATCTGTAAAAATATCGCAACGAAATTGAGATCCGTTTTCGCGCAGCAGTACAGCGGCGATATCACGATTTTGCCCGATACGAGACTCACGGAGATTGGCCGGTTATTGCTGAATCCGACTCCTAAATTCTTGCTCGATGCCACTGTGAGAGGAGCAAGGCTGACGTGGCCAAAAATCACCGTCATTAGAAACCATTGCACTGTAGAGTTTGCCTTGGATAAGTCCATTTCCGAGATCAGGTCCCGGTTGATTTCCACGAGATTGGGTTCGTCTTTACCCTTGGTGATGAGTCCTCCACAGTTACCACTGAACCCGCCTCAGATTTTGGATATTGATAACGTAAAAGTGACGATGAACGATAAACCGCATTCTGGGCAGTCAAAGAACCATACCAGACACCGGTCTGAGTCTCTCAACATTGGTGCGTTCAGCTTGCACTCGAGTTATTACCCACCCCTGCCTCCTCAGCATGTTTCGATGCAGCAGATTCCGACGAGGCTGGTGCGTTACAAGAACTCGATGCCCTTGATGTACGGTTCAACCTCGAGGATGGAGAGACAGTCCAAACCGCGACGCCGCAGAAAGACGTTGTCGACTTTGTCGAACACGGATCTCCGGAGATCGTCGTACGGCGGTGCTCCGTCTCTGCAACTGGCGCAATTGCAACAGCAGCTCCAGCAACAGCAACATTTATTGTTCCAGCAACTGCTGCAGAGTTACAACTCGTTGCCCGTTTCGAGCAACACCACCGAGCCTCCTTCACCTTTCCTGACCCGTAAAGAGTTCATCGGCAGGAAGATGTCGAACTCGAGCATCGCAAACTCGAGCTTATCTCCAAAGATGCGCAAGCTGTCCAAGACGATCCCCAAGATCAACTCGGCTTTTTTCAAGAACAACAAGGTCCCGAAGGTGCTCCAGAACGCACCGCCTGTAGATCCCAACGACGACGACGTGATCATCCGCAAGATCACAGGCGCACTGCCTAGACGCCGCAGCAACAGTAGTAACAACAATACGATAAATAACGATGATGACTATGATGACGATTATGATGACGACCAAGAGGATTCGTATTTCGGCAGCTCTGCCAATGTGACCAATTTCGGTGAAAATGAGGGCAACTCCCGTGACGAAGACGATGCCTTGGTCGATGGATATGAGCATGACACCGGTGGGTACACCGTTAGCGGTCTGGCTACACCGAGAAGGGTATATTGATATATAATGAATAACCCCCCAAATTAGGGGCGTCGTGCCGATTTCCTGTTTGGGAAGTGTGTAAAAATTTTCGAAAAAAAATTCATAAAATTTTTCAAGATTCTAACAGAGCAGCTAGCACCTGAACAGACAGCAACTACAAGATGTCAGTGATTGGAATTTCGTTCGGAAACACGAGCACATCGATTGCCTCAGCCAACCAAGACGGAAAAGTTGACGTCATTGCCAATTTGGACGGTGAGAGATTCATCTCATCGACTTTATCTTACATTGGAGCCGATGAGTACCATGGTAACCAGGCATTGGCCCAGATCGTCAGACATCCTCAGAGCACCGTCACAAACTTCAGAGATTTCATCGGATTGCCATTTGACAAGATTGACGCCGAAAAAGCCGCACTTTCTGCCACTCCCATCGATGTAAACGGCCAAGTGTACTATCAGATCGAAGACAAGAGGATTTCCAATGACCAGATCGTCAAGAGACACTTGACCCAGATCAAAGATGCCGCCGAAGACTACTTGGGTAAGACTATAGAAGGTGTAGTATTGACTGTGCCAACGAATTTCGCCGAGGAACAGAAGCAGAAGTTGGTTGAGTTGAGTTCTGCCATCGGATTGAAGGTTTTGCAGTTGATCAACGAGCCTTCTGCCGCCTTGTTGGCCCATTTGTCCGCCCAAGACGACAAATTGGCCCAGGACAAGATCTACGTTGTTGCCGATTTCGGCGGAGTCAGATCCGACAGTGCTGTCATCGCTGTCAGAGGTGGTATCTTGACTGTTTTGGCCACTGCTCACGACTTGCATTTGGGTGGTGACAACTTGGACCTGGAGTTGAGCGAGTTCTTTGCCAAGGAGTTCCAGAAGAAGACACAGTCTAATCCTAGAAACAACAAGAGATCCTTGGCCAAGTTGAAGCAGGCCTGTATCATCACCAAGAAGACGTTGTCCAACGTTACCAGTTCCACCATCTCTATCGATTCCTTGGCTGACGGTTACGATTTCCACTCCACGATCAACAGATTGCGTTTCGAGTTGGTCGCCAAGAATGTCTTTGCCAAGATGACCAAATTCGTAGAAGAAGTCATTGCCAAAGCCGGTTTGGAGCCTTTGGACATTGACGAAGTGTTGTTGTCCGGAGGTAGTTCGCATACTCCTAAATTGGCCTCCAGCATCGGGGCCTTGTTCCCTGAGTCCACTGTGATTGTATCACCAACTACTGATTCCAAAGCTGTCAACCCGAACGAGTTGATTGCCCGTGGAGCTGCTTTGCAGGCGGCTTTGGTTGACACTTTCACCGATGAAGAGATCCAGGAATCCTTGCAACCTGTCATCATCAACACACAACATTTATCGAAGCCACTTGGTTTGAAATTGGCCAACGGTGAGTTCTTGGAGATCTTGTCCAGAGAAACCGCATACCCTATCAGAAAATCCATTTCGTTGGAGGCCTCTGGTGACGTCTTGATCGAAGTTGTGGAAGCAGAGAGAACCGTCAAGGAGACCACGATAGAGCTGGAGAAATACTCCGATGACGAAGATGAAGAGTACTCGGACGAAGAGCCAGAAATCGTCAGGGAAGTCGTCTACAAGCCAGGAGAATTGTTGGCTCAATTGGCCTTGAAAGGTGCCGCTGGTAAAGTGGAAGTCATCTTGGACATCAACAGAGACGGTAAATTGACAGTCACGGCCAGATCTGGCGATGTTACTGTGAAAGGTGAAGTTGCAAATTAGGATGTAGTATAGTGCTCTATAGATTGTAACAAGGTCGTTCTATTTTATTGGATTTTGTCGTGTAATGCTATACTTGTGTATACAACTTGGGGGTGTACGTTGGCTAAGAGCCATATGGAGCTGTAAAATGTGGTTGAGCTGGCAATGTCGTGGCTAGGTCAAGCACAACTCTACCAGACCCAAATTGCAAATTGGGGGTGTTTAATAGATATCGGCTCAGAAAAAATTGGGGGTGTTTGGTATAAATGCTCTACTCAAGCTGGAGTCTTTCGATGGACCAAATATATTCCAGTATTATCTAGTCCAAGCCAGACAGGGTCCATGCCAATATGAGGTTAGTAAACGTGGCTCAGTGATGAGGGTGTCTACCATGAGTGCTCGAAATTAGGGTTTTTAATATTAGTGCTAAGCTATATTCTATAATCAGATCTTCAAGTTCTCGGTGTTGTGGAACACAAGTCTCCTGTCCATGTCCAGGACCGTCAAATGAGGCTTGGCCAATCTCCTGGTGCTGAACTTGAAACACTCTGGAATGTCGTCCAATGGCTCGCCCGAGACAATGGATTTCAGCAACAGCTTACCACTCAACAACACTCTCGGCATACCGTGACCAGAGAATCCGGCAATGATGTACAGACTGCCGTGGCCGATATCCTTCAAGCTTCCGACATATGGGAACTCGTCGTTACTGAAGCCCATGATACCGGACCAGTAGTAGTCGTTTTCGGCAGGGTAGTCCTTCCAGGTGGTGTAAGTCTTGCTTGCGTAGTCTTTCAAGTACTCTACAGCCGAGTCTAACGTGTAAGAGTCGTCCACGGTGAACAATTCACTGCTGTCAGTCTTGCCCTTCAAGAACTCCTCGACACCACCCCCAATGACGATAGAACCGTCGGCTCTGTTGATCAAGTAGTCGGCATCGTATGGAGTCGTGTACAAGACGGAACTGGCGTTCAAATGTGGGATCAGAGTCCGGTCTTTTGGCACAATGTGGGTGACAGAGCCCTTGAAAGGCAAAAGAGCGTCTTTGAACTCGGACAAAATCAGCTTGGTGTACCCGTTCGTGGCAAAGACCACTTTACCGGCTACAATTTCACCTCTTGGAGTCTTGACGCTGATCTTTCCATCTGCCAATTCAGTGTACGACGTCACTGGGGTGTTGGCTTGCAAGTTGAAGTTTGGCAACTTGATCAACTTCTTCAAGAGTCCCGTGATCAACTTCCATGGCCAGATACTGGCCAGAGGTGCGCTCAACATGTGTTCGGTCTTCTCCACGTGAGAGAGGATCCTCAGCTGCTCGCCGTGGAAGATCTGGTACTGGTCCTTGATAATCTGCGGAACATGGGGATTGGCCTTGAAATGCTCGATCTCTTTGGCGACAGCCTGGTATTTTTCGTCGTTGTAAAAGACATCTGCAAGTCTGGTCAAGACAAAATCACAGTCAATTTCCTCTTGCTCACTCAACCGCTTGATTTCGGCCAAATGACGGTACTCGAACTCCACGTTTTTGGCTGCCTGTTCCAAACCGTACTCGGCCAGCACCAAATCGTGCTGTCCGTAGTAAAATGGCTTCACATGACCACCATTTCTGCCCGTGGCTCCAGAACAGATGTTTCTGGCTTCCAAGACAGTGATCTTCAACTCTGGATCCTCTTTTGACAAGTAGTACAGGGTACTGGTTCCCGCGTATCCGGATCCGATGATCACGATATCCTGCTCTTTTGGCAATTCCTCGGTGGATCTGTAAGTGCCAATAAAGTCCTCTTCTGAGAGCCAGAATGGCTTGGTGTAGTTATCTACTGGTAAGAAAGATGACGACATATTAGTGGTGCGCTATGATTATTCGAGGCAAAATGATTCAAGAGATTCTACGAGGTCTTTATATTTGCAAATCGAAAACCTAATCCAGCGTTAAGCGATATCCAATTACAAGTGGATCCACAGTGAGCTGAGTGAAAAATTTCTTTATCGGCAAAGCTTATTTTTTCTTAAAATGCTACTGCATCCGCCCGCGCACTGATAAGACCCGATAAGGAAAACGGCTAAACTGTGCATGAACTCTATCTGGGCTGGGGAAGACTGGATATGTTATGATGATGGGATCGAGTGGTAAGGTGAGAACGGGATGTGCTAGGATAATGAATAGCGTAGGCAGACACACTGCAATGCTTAAGCAGAGGCATTGTAGCAAAAGAATGGCAACTGCATGGCAGAAGCGTTGTCTTGTGTAGAGTTACCCCCAATTGTATAGATAAATTGGCAATAAGAGTCACAGTTAATAACATATATCACACCATATGCTGAAGAACCCACAAGCTGTAGTTGTACAATGCATGTGAACCCTTAGACTTTAAACCCTTTCCCGGCACTAGAGCCCGGTGAATCCACTTCTCGGCAATCGAGCTCACCGGTGCATAGAACACAGATCGGCCAACACCGGTGATATGCGCCGAATTAGGAAACTCAGTGCGCATTTCAATGGGTCTTGACGGTCTTCTCAACGTTATTAGAACCCTAGATAGGTCGTGCGGTGTTTCTGTCATATTCTGCCGCACCGTCGAACCGAGGATGTCCCTTGAGGCTTATTTTATAGACTAAACATTTATGATATTGGCTAAAGAAGGGCAAAAGGTGGGCAAAAGGTGGGCACCATTCAGTGCTAAGTTTCACATGGCTGGAATGATGAGTTGAGCCATACTGGGCACTGTCAAATGTCAATCCCAACTGCTGCCCAACTGCTCGCATTCCCCCACTACATCTCGTCTCTCCGCCTTAAGCTCCTCCCTTAGCCCCTGCCTGAGCTCCGCCTGAGCTCCGCTCATTTTCTACCAATTTCCCTGGTCGGCCCCGCCTAGCCCCGCCCATCTTCCCTCCCGCGCAGTGAAAAAAAAACACCAAAAACAGACACATTCCATCGTACACCACAACACACCACAACACCAAATGGCCACAGAATGGATCAAGATGTGGTGACCGCGGCACTCAAATTGGGGGTCAAACACTTCCAGGCCCAGAATTACGAAAAGCTGCTCAAAGTCTTCACAAAACTGATCGAATTGGCACAGTCATATGAAGAAACGCCAGAAGCGACGCGACAGCACCCAAAATTGGTCACATTGTTGGACAGCAGGGCCCTGACGTATGAGAAACTCAAGAGATTCAGGCAGGCGGGCAAAGATGGCGAAGATATCATCGAGCTAGATCCTCTTAGTTGTAAGGGATACTTGAGAGTGTGCAAAATCTTGCTCATCTTGGACTCCAAGATAGATGCCTACAAAGTGCTATCCAAGGGCTACAAGCGGATAGATACCGCTATAAAGGGCGGGAAATTGAAGAAGGCTCCGTTGTTTGAGCAGATCCTTGCTAGGAAACAACTGTTGGCGCAAGAATTGAAGCGGAATCCCGTGCCCAAGAAGAGACCGGTTGAGGAATCCGATATAATACTCGTAGAATCAAATCTGCGAAAGAGGGTCAAATCGTCGTCTTTAGACCCCCTAAAAAGGTTTCCAACCGAGATCTTGGTAAAGATCTTGACCTTGATCCCGTTCAGAGTTCGGTTTCCGGCATTGTTGTTGGTCAGCCAGCTGTGGAACCACGCAATGACGTCACTTCCAGAGTTGTGGTCGCATATTGAGCTCCGCACCGTCAGTGGTTCCAGTTTCCAGAAGCTCCACTCCCAGGTATTGAAACTGAATACCCAAAGACTGTTTAAGAGAATAGACACTTTGAATTTTAAGACAAGAGCCTCGGAGGAGAAGTCTGTGCTAGGATCGTTGCTCGACAGGGCCAAATTGCAGCTTGTGGATCTCCAACTCGAACTCAGAGCACTAGATCTACGCGATTTCTTCCTCATGGTGTACAGATCAAAGTTGGCTAGACATAACGTTGCTGCGTTAAAGAGTTTGTCACTTGAATGTGACATCTATGTAGGATTCGAGCAGTATCTCTTCCAACTGCTCCCCAATTTGGCCAAGTTGCAACTCGTAGTGCGTAATTTCAGGCAACCCATGAACCAGTTGGAGATGGAGAGGAAGCAGGAGATGTTGAGCAATTTGCCAGACGACGATTCTGTCGTTTATCCGAGCCTTGAGTCTCTAGTCGTGCTCTCCAATGGCGACCAGGGCAGGCTGTTTCCCTTTAACGATCTTCTTTTAAAGCGGAGATTCCCTAATTTGAGTCTGCTCACGATCTCGGCATTCCAAATCACCGATCTTGAGTTGTTCAAAATCCCGAAGTTGCGCCATCTTGTATTGTATGCCACATGGTACATCTCTGCCGTGGAGTTCTTGAGATTCGGGCCTCGTTTGGAATTGGAGACTCTTGTGTTGCAAGAGTTCCGTGTATCAGATCCTGCTTTGAGATTGCCTGCTGATATAAACCTCTCGCATTTCAGGAACTTGAAGACGTTGGATTTCAGCAATTCCAGCATCTGGTATGACGATTTGATGCGGTTGTTGTCGCTGACCGAAGAAAGAGTCGAGAATTTGGGGATCTCAAATTGCCAGAACTTGATCTGGCCATCTTCGCAACTCGATATGAGAGGCAGGAATTACCGAGGCCGATTGGTGAATTTCGCACAAGTTGTCGAGCTCTGTCCGAATTTGGTCAGTTTGCAAGTACTCCGTGCCGTTAATTTCAACGATTTCTCGTTGAAGCAGATAGGCGACTCGATATTGGCGAGGTTCCAGCACTTCAAGTTGGAATCGTTGTCGTTGAGTTACAACAACATCAGTGGACATGGTTTGGTGGATTTTTTCCAATTGCAGGGTCCTAGCAGGATCAGGGTGGACAAATTGGTGGTTCTGGGGACAGACATCAAGACAGAGACGTTGGAGTTGTTGGTCAGGAAGAAGTTTGTGGGAGTAGCTGAGTCGTGATAATGCAGATATTAGATGTGGTAGCTGAGCAGTGATATTGCAGGTAGTAGATGGTGGTAGTTGAGTCGTAACATTGCAGATATTAGATCGGGGTAGTTGAGCAGTGATATTGCAGATAGCAGATGGTCCAGTCTAGTCCAGTAAGAGTGTAGACCATAGAAAGCACTTGACACTAGTGAGAGGCAGTTCATAATCAAGTTGAATCGGAGTAGTTGAGAGAAATATTGAAAATGGTAGATGGTAAAGTATACTCTATGAAGATACGTAGAACTGAATGGCACAGAAGATTATTCAAAGGCAATAGCAACCAAGTCAAATGGAAGTATAGCATGTTCAGTATGACATGGTGAATAATAGCCTTGTAAGATATGGGGAAACATGCAAAGCACTGCAAACCTTCAAAGAAATTTCACCTGATCGTAGTTATGAGGGTTTTAGGAGTATAGAATAGCTAGAACCATACAACGAATTAGACAACATTTAGTGGTATTTTCTAACCAAGTTGCATAGTATATCATATATAGTAGATGGCCGTGTATAGAATCACTGGATAGACTCTTTGATCAGTTTATCCACCAATTCCACCAGATATCCCGGCCCGTATCCATCACAGATCTCACGGTTCTTCAACGAGTCCATGATCTTGTTAATATCCAACTCCAAACCCTCGTGGTCCTCGCTAAACTTGTGCAAATAGTCCCAGACGGCTCCCAAAGTCAAGATACTTGCACCTTCTTTCTTGTACACCAAAGTATCGTATTTGATCAGTTTCGAAAGATCGTGTTTCGAGTCAAACACGATATCCGTGATGAATCTGGACTTGTCAAAGGGGAAAGTGGCTCGCTGCGTATCGCATGGCACCTCTGCGTTTGTCAGTTTCACACTACCGTTTTTCATCAACACTTGGTTCTCGGTGCTCAACACTATGTTCTGTTTCTTCAAGTTCTCCAACTCACGCTGCAATCTCGACTTCTCCATCTCCGTCTTGGATAACTGCTCCGAGAGTTCTTTCAATTTGCTCTCTTTCCTCTCCCGGAACAGTCTCTGCAGCGCCCTGTTCTGCAGCTTTCTTTTCAGGTGGATTTCTTGCTCTGATAACCCGATATCTGCGGCGTTGGAACTGGATTCGTAGCCGTCACGTTTCAGCCCACTGCTGGTGTCACTGGATGGAGAAAGACTCTGTACTGCTGCATTTGTGTCCGCTGATATTGGCTGTCCTTGGGCGTGTAGCAGCGGGATATTGTGGGCTATGTAGTTATTTTCCCAGAAAATCGAGTCCAGCGAACTGAACTCCCCCAATGTAGAGAGATTTGTCGAATCTATGTACAGTCCTTGGTCGTTTGGCGATTGGCGGAGTTGGGTCTGGAAAGGTTCATTGTGTGGCGCTTGTGGCTGGAGCTGTTGCATGTGTTCGATGTTCAAGTCCTGTAAGGGATCCGATACTGGTGTGAATGACATCGTCATCTGAGCTGGGTATTTCAAGCGGATGGTTCGTTGAATATGGACCCTGGTTCGATTAGATCTTGGCTTACAAATTTTGAGATTTTGAATTGACGATTTTTGAGATTTTTTTATTTGGCAGATTTTGCAAATTGGATTTTTTTGCAGGGCTAGAATGGGGGCTAGAATATTGGCTAGAATGGGGGCTAGACAGAATGGATTCAACATGTGTAGCTGTATCTTACATAATGCTAAGCGAAGCTATGCGATTTATATTCACTGTGTATGCTAACATGCTCGTGTCAGTGTCAAGCTGAACAAATATAGATTTAATGTGCATAACTATTGTTCTAACACTAAAAGTGCACTAGCGTAGATTCGATATGCATAACCATATTCCACACTAAAACTGCACTATTGTATTCAATATGTATGACTATACTTTATTCTTACACCGAAATTGCACCAGTCTCTTCCAGTATGAATGACAATATTACTTCAGTGCAAGCAGTCTTATTATGTTTCAGTGTATTCTTACACTACTTACAATTCAATACGCTTGTTTTCACACTGCACACCTCAATATGCTATTTTCCTACACTTACGTTTCATATGTAGGCTTATTCCTACAGTGCACTCAATTTGCTTATTCGTACACTGTTCACTTCAAAATGCTTACTCTTTCACTGTTCATCTCAAAATGCTTGTTCTTACACTGCACACAATCCGTTCATTCTTACAATGCACATCTCAATATGTATAACTATATTCTCACATACTGCAAGCAAATTCATATGTATAACTATATCAGACACTGGAAACAATGTCATTGGCATGTCTCAAGACTTCCACCATCTTGACACACTCTTTCCTTCTAGCAACGGTGATCTCATTCTCCTTGATCAACGAATCCAACTGGTTGTTTCCGTACAATTTCTCCAACAAAACCTTTTGGATATCCGTCTTTGAAGTGTTGATCAACTTCAACACGATAGATTTTGGAATGATATCAGCGACAGTTCTCTTGACAATGTCAAAATACGACTGGATCAAGAGCTTGATCACTTCCGTTTCTACGGTTTCTCTCTCAGACATCGTACCACTGGCTCTCAACACTGGAGGTGGAGCCTCCATTGCAGCCAATCTCTTCTTGTTCTTTGAACTGAAGAACCCGGAAAAGAACGACGATCCTCCGTTCTCATCTTCTGCAACAGGTGTAGAGACAGCCAGAGGCTGGTTTTTAGGTTTACCAGTCTTTGGGTCCAACTGGACTTGCGGTGTTGGGTGTAATTTCTCCTGCACCATGGCCATCAGCGTCGTGCCCTTCAACAAATCCGGATGTGCAGTGTTGATGTAGTTCTCTTCCAGAGACACAATGTCACTGACGAATCTGTTTGTCGGAATCAAGGCCTCTCTCAAGTACTGAATAAAGATCTGGGAGATCTGGTCTTTCAACAGTGGGTACCGGGCAAACAGGGGCTGTGACAAGATCTGGGACAAGATTCTTACCAACTCGTCAAAGATCAATGTGACACATCTCAAAGCCGGGTCTTCGAATCTGTGGATCTGCTGCTTCACGAGAACTTCAAAAGCCTGTGTGCCAACGAACAACGACGGCGAAGAGCCGCTCGAATTGTACATAATGGTTCTGATATCGGCATCTTTGATCTGATCAAACGGATCCAAGGCACTGACACCGTTCTTGAAGATCTCGTGGAATACAAAACTAATTCTGGCACCTCCACTCAACTCTAGCGAAGATATTTCCTTGGATTCACCCTCCAAGATCCCGATATAGTCTTTACAAAAGTCTGTAATGACACTCAAAACGATACTGTTAGGTGAATCGACCAATTCTGGCCCCAATGAACTCAACTCGTTTTGGTATTTTTTCAAAGCGGTCTCGATCTTCAACTTGATCTCGGGCAAAGTCTGTTTGATGTGGTGCAACAAGATCGAGTTCAATTTCATGGCCAAATACGGAGTTCCACAGTAGTGAGCCTTCGATCTGTACGATGCGTGGTTCTCGAAGAACCGTTTCTCGTCTTCCAAGGCGTCTCTGATGGTCTTGTGGCTCTCAATGTCCTTCTGGCCCCTGTTGATCACCGGGACGTACCCCAATCTCAAGGGAATCACTCTTCCGGCCAAGATATCGATGACGTCAGTGCCCTGGTCCATCAAGTCCACTTTAGTCAACACTCCGATCGTTCTAGTGCCCTCTGGATCCACTTCTCTGGCCAATTTTAAGCCGTCAGAGTTGGCCAAATCCGTGTTGGCGGCGTTGACACTCAATATGATCGCATTTGGTCTGCTTATGAACTTCATCAACATGGACCTGATCTGCTTTTCAATGTCCTTTGGCTGGTCACCGACAGGGACTTTGGTCATTCCGGGCAAATCGACTAAAGTCAACGTCAAGACATGTGGTGAGTAGATTCTCAAGTTGATGGGAACCGGACTTATACCTTTATCGCCGGTTTTGGCGTCAGTTTCTCTGACAATCTCGCTTCTGATCTCGTCAAAGTTGAAGAACTTCTTGCCGGGCAAGTGCAAGAACTCCCCCCACTCCTCAGAGTTGTTTTCCGACTTGTGTCCGTCCTCATCCACCGTTTTGATGTCGATTAAATCGTTTTTGGAGGCTCCAGAGGTCGGATTCGATCTCCTATTTATCAATTGCAACACTAAGGGTCTTCTGGTGACGATCCCAGTGCCTCTTGGTAAGAAATCTCTTCCTACAATGTTCTCCAAGACAGAAGACTTACCAGAGGACTGTGAACCCACAACAGTGATCTGGGGTAAATCCACAGGCGAGGTGGATCCGCCACCCAAAGGCGCCAATGCGTCTTGCAATTTGTTGATCGTGGAAATCAAAGTCTCATCCATGGCGTATTTGATGCAAGATAGATTCAATCAATGTATAAGTGATGTGTTGGTTATCTTGTTGTGCCAAACATAAATTGTTTTTATTTTGTCCGTTCGTTGGAGGCGGCCGACTTCCGGATGCGGAAGTTCGGGATTGCTGGGTTTGGTTTTTTTTTCTGTGGTGAGAAGTGGGCGTATGGGGGTTGGGATATAGGGCGCAACAGTGAGAGTGATAATTTGCTGCTGTTGGGACTCAGAGGGTGATGGAAAGTGTGGAGAACGGGGATAAGTCAAGGTGGGTCAAGGTGCTCGGGTTGTGGTGTCGCTTTGGTGTATAGAAGCAGGTTATAGGTGGAGTCACTGGATATTATTGGATGTTTGGTTGATTTTCGATAATTTATGTGCAAATTTTCGGTGTGAATTTGTCTTTATCTAGTTAAGAAATCTTGATTTTCCTCAAACTGAGTAGTTATATAAAAGATATATATAATTGGTGCCCTGTTCTCTATGGCCAATCACGTGACAATTGAGGTTCGAGAATTAAGCACAGAACGAGTAACATTTACTCCACAGGTCACTTGACTCAGTTGAACTGTTCAACTAGGTACCCTCCACAGATACCCTTCGGCGATACTGTATCACAATGGCCCTGCGCAACACATTCATTCCGTTATCGGACCAAATCCAGCATTTTATCACTTATGTAATTAGATGTCAAAGAACTTTCTGACTAGGTCCGATCGAGATAAAAAGCACTGAAATCCTCCGGGTAACTGTTCTCGACACAATAGCGCATACAATATTTCGATATCACACACTGCAAGCGACTCTTGACGTCAGTGCACATCCATAGCAATGACATGACAAGATAAAGTGAGTATGGACACTCCAATTCCCACAATAGGATTTCCAGTCCACAACTGTGGATTTTTCATGCTCCGGACTCATGTCTCGCTAGAGATCTTATCTTATCTCCCATAGATAACAAAAGACAGGAAAAAAAATACTGTGTAGAGATAAGATAAGCAACAGAAAATTTTTTCGCTGGGGATGTGTATAACAGTAGAACGATTGGCACACGCATTGAATTTGACACAATTTTGACGAGCGTGTTCTCATATGGCCCTGAATCGATACCACGACTTATGCCATGATACCAGGAACTGGCGTGGTGATAAGCCATTTATTGAACGTGTCGTTCTTGTTACTTCCTGTACATTCGTTACTATTTGAGAGGGCCACAAGCGCAGGGAATGAGGCTTTGTTTTGGGAGCGAGCCGCGTTATTGGTGTCATTTGTCTTGTATTTTATCAATTCCATGCTGGAATCGAACCGGTACATGATTGTGTATTTTGTGAGCCAGATCTCGGTGATTACAACGTTAATGTTTCGCAAAAATCTCAATTCGGGCCGGGACTTCACAGATCCAGTGGTGCAGCGAGGCTTGTTGCTCCAACATGATACTTCTTCACCGGATTACAATTCCACGAGCCATACGGTGCAAAAGAAGCCGTCCAATTTGGATTTCTACATATCCACCGAGGAAGATGAGGACGAGCAAGAGGACAGAATTGACTTGGAATTGGACGATCTGGCCAAGAGCCCGCATTCCCGAAACAGACTCAAGTTGAATCTGCCGGTTTTGGCCACACTATTACTGCTATCGCCAGTCCACACTGAACTGGTGCCGATTCCAAGCACCCTGGACCCAATTGACACTGCTGGCAGTGCAGCAATGGTGCAGATGATTGCATTTTCTTTTATCTTGGTGAGCAAACTGATACCGTTGATGTCTAAACTGGTGTCAATTCCTTCGAGACCCACACAGCCAAAGATAGATTTGTTCAAAGCTGGGTTCAGCGTGGTGCTAGTGGCCCTTGCAGTCTCGGTGCTGGATAATGCCACTTTCCTGTTCAGATGTGCTGGGTATATGGTTTTCCCGTATAGTCTCTTGATGTTGAACTGCTTGTCGTTGTCGGAAAAGACCTGGACGATGGTGAGATCACGGATTCATGTATAAAATGGGTTATCGGAAGTGTATAATGTGAGCGAGGGCCCGGGCCGGGCCATAGGCAATTGGGGGTGATGTGTATTTAATCAGACAATGACACCTTATATGATTGTAAATGAGAAGGCGAAAAAGGGCCAGAGTAAGTTGCAAATCAAGGTCAGAGCAGTTGGTGGGAAGTAATGACGAAAACTTGTTGATGAAAAGTGACTTTTTGAAAACGTGAAATCTTGTTTGAGGGGTTAGGAAAGCCTTCGGACTTAAAACGTTGTTAAGTCCTGGTCCAGAGAACTCGGAGGACAGGGGCATAAATGCCCAAAACTGGTGCATGCCATAGTATGGGATGATAGTCGTGACTAGTCCATGAATTTCGTAGTTCATATATCAAAAATTCATCAGATGCATTAAAATTCCAATTCTGAAAAAGGGGGTTAGACTCAAAAACGCAAATGGGTGCTAAAGTTGGCATTGGCTGGTCGCACTGGAGGAAAATATTTGACAGGGGAGTGATAAGTGGGCAGTGCATTATAGTATTAAGGGAACCGTAAGGATGCTGGAGTATCAGAAGTGGAGTATGTAACATGGAGGATGGAAATATGCCTGGACAATAGAGCCTGAGGTATATGGGGGGTTCAAGAGAGTCACTATAGCTTATAACCAAACCAATGTGTAAAGTGTAAAGCTCAAAAACAACTTCTTCTCATCCGCAATGCTCTAATCCAGCACCATCCACCTTATCTGCTCGTCACGCTGGTGAACCTCATCAGCACGATCAGTGCGAGCACTATCATCTGCCATCACTATACGTGCCAATAAGGGTCGTGCACAAGACACAAATACTTGTCAATTTTAGAGAAAAAAAAGACAAATCGCCAGATGTTGTAGAAGCATCAAGGGCGAGTAAATCCAGATATTCACAACTACAGCACATAGGAATGTCAGGGCACAGGGTTCAGTACGGGATCACGCCCGCAGTATCCGAGGCAACTCCTACTCCCGCCGAGAGCGAGTTAAACGACAAATTGATCCAGGAATTGCAGAGACAGGGGACTTTTGAAAGTGCATCAGCGACTGAAAAGAGAGAAGAAGTGTTGAAAAAGCTCCAAGAATTGGCACAACTGTTTGTATATAAGGTGAGTCTTTCGAAGAACATGACGGAGGGAATGGCCAAAGACGCTGGCGGTAAAGTTTACACATTTGGGTCGTACAAATTGGGCGTACACGACCCGGGGTCCGATATCGATACCTTGTTAGTCGTCCCTAAGCATGTCACCAAGCAGGATTTTTTCACGGTTTTCGACGAATTGTTGAGGGGTAGAGACGAATTGGACGATATAGTGCCAGTTCCCGACGCATACGTGCCAATTATCAAGATCAAGTTCTCGGGAATCGATGTGGATTTGTTATGTGCGAGATTGGACATTGCACAGGTTCCCTTAAACTTGAACTTGAACGACAACTCGTTATTGCGGAACATTGACGAGCCGAGCGCACGGCTGTTGAACGGGACGAGAGTCGCAGACCAGATCTTGGAATTGGTGCCAAAACCGATCGTATTCAAGCATGCATTGAGGTGTATCAAGCTCTGGGCCCGGAGGAAGGCCGTGTACGGGAATATCTTTGGGTTCCCCGGAGGGGTTGCTTGGGCATTGCTCGTGGCGAGAATCTGCCAATTGTACCCAAATGCCGTCAGTGCGGTGATAATTGCACGGTTTTTCTTCATATTGAGGCAATGGCACTGGCCCGAGCCCGTTTTGTTGAAGAAAATCGAGGACGGTCCTTTGAGATTGAACATCTGGAACCCTCTGAGGAATCCCAAGGACAGAAAGCACTTGATGCCCGTGATAACACCTGCATATCCGTCGATGTGCGCCACACATAACATCACGAGGTCGTCTCAAAGAGTCATCATGGAGGAGTTTTCCAAGGCTTCAGAAACCGTCACGGAAATCACAAAGGGGAACCAGACCTGGAGCAGTCTTTTCAAAAAGCACGACTTTTTCTACAAGTACAAGTTCTATCTCACGATAATCGTGGCCACGAAGAACAACTTGGAAGACCATTCCAAATGTAAAGGGATGGTGGAGAGTAAAGTGAGGATCTTGATTGCCAAATTGGAGAACGTGGAAGGTGTGGATTTGGCACACACGTTTGTAGAACCTGTGGAAAAGGCGTATGCGTTGAAAGACGGCAACATTAGAACGTTTATAGACAGCTACGGGACGTTGAAATCCGAGCAGGAGTGTAAAGATATTGCGCGGGAGGTGTCTGGTAAAGATGCAGAAGAACTGGCAAAAGCCCCAGAGCTGGCAGATGCAGAGAACGAGAATTCCGAGTCGATATTGCACACGATGCGGTTGTACGTTGGGTTGGTGATCAACTTGAAAGAGAACCAGGACAAGACAATCAACTTGCAAGAACCGTGCCAGGATTTTTACAAACTCATCAAGGAGAGCACGGATTATAACGACCAGATCAACTCGATCAGCATCCGCCACGTGAAATTGTACGATTTGCCCAACGATGTGTATGACGAGGACGAGTTGCGGCCCGTGCGCGAGAAGAAACGCAAGACGGACAAGAAGACGTTGGGGAAGAAGAAGCCAAAGAGCGTAAATGGGGCGGCAGACACTGCACAGGCAGCTCCGCTGGTGGAGACCAAGTCTTGATGATAAATGAATAGGTAAAGTGATGTCATTGGACCTGAGTATTAGCGTAGGCTTTATCTGAATCTGAAAGGTTCAAGGTTTCGAGGGTTTGCTGACGTGAAGATAGATAGATGAATAGTTAAGAATTCAGATCGTTTGGTCTATAAGAACTGAGATGATTGGATTTCCAGTTTCAGAGGCTGAAAGTCACGTGACTCGAGCCTTGAATGGATAGACAGGTACTAAGATTTAGATATCGATCCCAGCCATGGTTAGTTGTGAAAACCTACAATAGGTAAATGGATAGTAAGAATTGAATATCATTGGCCTAGCCCATGTAAAGATAATAGGTATCATGTGACCGGCATCATTTTGGCCTAGCCATTTCTCTGAACCTGAAATGGGCCAAGTGGTTCAAATCGGTCTTGAAATTTGCGAGGTTGATCTTGACCAACTCAGCAGTAGGCATCTCGAAAATCAGGTCCACTTCCTCCAAGGTCTTTCCCTTCAACTCAGGCATGAACAAGATCTGGTAGATCAAGCCGATGAACCCGAAACCTCCGTAGAACCCCAAGGTGACACCCGTCAAGGTCATGGCATCCTTCATCTTTGTAAAGTTGTACGTGACAATGAAAGCCGACAAGAAGAGCACCAGTGACGAGATTGTCATGCCCTTGGACCGCATGCGCATGGAGTAGGACTCTGCAGGAACCACCCAGGACAAGCACGCATAACTTCCAAAGAAGATCCAGTACAAGATCATGCCGCTCAAGTAGGTTCCCAAGGCGGCAGGCCTGTTGGAGGACACCGGGATCAAGTATCCGATTCCGACGAGGATCAATCCGACAAAGAAGCACGGGATCATCAAGTTGGCAAAGAATCTCCGGCCCACAGAGTCCATCTTGAGCACCAGCGGCGTGGTGCCGATGAGCAAGGCGCCAGAACCGACCAACGACATGAACACGGCTCTTTTGCTATCGAAACCGATGGCCAGCATCAACGTAGAAAGGTAGTACAACATCCCGTTGGCACCCGTGAACTGCCCCAACACCACCATGATGTTGGCAAAGACAAAGGATCTACGGTCACGTTTGTTGGTGATGAAGTTCATCCAGGACTTGATGGTACCCTCGTCGTGGTCCTCCACCAACTTGTTGTGGTTGATCTCGATGAACTCCAAGCGGTTTTCCACCTGGGACATGTCCCTCAAGCGTTTCCAGACCTCGAACAGGTGACCGGTGTGCCCCTTGTGGACCAAGTACCGCGGGGACTCCGGGAGCAAGAACATTCCAAAGAACAAAAACGTCGAGAACACCAAGGACGAGCCCAACATGTACCGCCAGTTGCCCGTGACATTGACAAAGATGGCCAGGATGACAAAGCCGGCAACTTCCCCGAAGGCAATGTTCCACTGGTACAAGCTCACCAAGGATCCACGTCTGCTCAGGGGCGAGCACTCACTGACGTAGGTAGGCACGGTGGATCCCTCCAAGCCCACGCCCACCCCGAGCAAGAATCTGCCCGCATACAACGTGCCCACGTCATGCAGCAGCAGCTCCAAGATTGCCCCGATGGTGTAGAAGATACACGCAATCAGGATGGCCAAGCGCCGGCCCACCCATTCATTTGTCGGCGACATGAGCAAAGATCCGCCCGTTGCCCCGAGGGGCATCAAGGCACTGACCAACGAGGACTCGTCATCGGTCAAGTGCAAGTCCTTGGGCAAGTAGATATTTGCCCCACTGATCAACGACTGGTCCAACCCGGACAAGAACCCCCCACAGGAGGCAAAGAGCAGCAACATCAACAACATCCGCCTCTGGTCCTTGAAATGGATCTTGTACTCCAACGCCAACATGCGGTCCCAGGACGACTTCGGTGACGTCATGTACTCCTGGTACATCTGCTCGTACTTGTCGATCTCGTCATCGATGTCGTACCCCGTGTGCTTGAGGAACTCGATGTTCTCCCGGGTCAACCCGGCGAATTGCGGGTCGTTTTCAAGGGCAATGCCGTCCACTTTGGCCTCGATCGAGTGTGTAGACTTCAGGGACTCGGAATCGATGTCCGGTTGCTCGACTGGTTCTGTAGTGGCCATTGTGTGGGTATGTTATTTCGTGGGGGGTTTACGAGTCCAGACTGGGACGCTCTACGTCTATATATATCTACTCCCCCCACTCCCGCCGCAGATCGAGGTCACGGTGAACAGGGCCATTGGTACGGGATAAACAGGCTTCAGATGCTTCTGAAAGCCCGGAGGGCCTGCAGGGCATTTCCCTCTTGGGTATGAGTAGTCTACCGTTGATGATGTAATGCGTTTTTCAAGCAAAAAATAAAAACTGGGGTAATCCCCACGTCAGGTTCATTTGGTTGCCTGCTCCAGCGGCTCATATGTATGAATGACAGGGTTGACTAGGCTATCTGGGAAAAGTGGGACCCTGGGGAATTCGAGCCGTTAATGGAAGAATAACCCGTGTGGCTGGAGTGGCGCATAAGAGGTGCTTCTGCACTGTATTTGGTAGTGGCTTAGCCACACTAGCCACACTAGCCACACGCCACACGAGCCACACCAATACAGAAAAAATATCCCAATATGAACCTGCTTATCTGATCTATCCCTACACAATGGACCCCCAGCAGCCCCACGTAGAGCCTATCGTGGTCATCGATGGCACACTATACTCGTCGTCACGTGACAAGTTCCAATTGGCAAAAACTGCCGCTCCATCGGCGCCAGCTCCTCAAAATGTACCCCAAATAGACACTTCTCAACGGTTGCCCCGTCACCTTTCCGCTTCTAGAACAGTGGTCATCGACTCTATCAAGTCGGGAGTCGGCAGAGATGAGGAGAATGACGCCTATAAGCAAATTTTGCAGCCTTTGCTCGAATCGATTGCGGTCAAACACGAGTATATCCGCACCGAGACGTCTTGCCACATCCGGCAATTGGGAGCCGAACTAAGCGCCACTCCAGGCGACTTGTTCGTGGTCTTGATCAGCGGAGACACCTCGATTGGCGAGCTCATCAACGGGATCGATGATGCAGGCGGCAAAGATGGCCAAAAGAGGCAATTGTTCATCGCCAATATCGCCTCGGGCACCGGCAACGCCATGTTGGCCTCGCTAGGCGTCACGTCAATGTTGCAATCGGTTTCTAACTTGTTCCGGGATAAGCAGCTGCTGCTCTCTGTTCATTCTGTACGCTTTGAGGGCTGTAAAATCGTCCTGGGCTGGCGCCAGGTGGACTTCATCGCTGTATTTTCGTGGCTGTTCCACAGCGCCTTGGTGGCCGACAGTGACACCCCGGAGATGCGGAAATTGGGCATCCAAAGGTTCGGGATCCTGGCCAGACAGAATCTAGAACTGATCCAGAGCTATCCTGCGGAAATTTACGACTCGAAGGGTGATAAAATCACCAAAAATGAGTCCCATTCGTATTTGGTGTTCACCACGCTCTCGAATTTCGAGCCCAGTTTCAAGATCTCGCCGCTTCTGAACTTGCGGGACTTGTACATGTGCGAAGTGGGTGACGATGTGCAGCATGACGAGTTGATGAAAGTGATGGGAGCTCTGTATAAAGAGGGAGCACATATTCATGATCCTAATGTCAACTATTCAAAGGTCCAGACTCCCGTGACATTGAAGATTCCTGCAGATGTCGATGAGTCCAAATTGCGGTTCTGTGTAGACGGTTCTATCGTGATTTTGGAGAAACAGGGTGGAGATATTGAGATCGTGTTGGAGAGGAAAGAGTTCCGGAATTGGAGTGTACAAATAGTTAATCAATAGCCCAGCTACAAGCGCCAAAGAGCTAGGCCTGGGTTATTTCAATCATAATATGAGCCATTCACCATCATAATCGTTGTCTTGTAGTCAATTACCTTTCTTATAGATACCGTTTACTTTCAAGAGCAAACTACTCTTGCAAAATCATTTATTACCAACTAAAGCTTGGCTTAGAACGTTATGACCTAATCACTTGCATTAAGAGCAAGTATCTTCTTGCAGAAGCATCACTAGTCTACTTATTTTTTGGCTCAGACTGTGATATTTAAGCCGTCATCCTTATGCTGTAGTCGTTTTTCATTCTTTGTAAATGCTATTTGTTTCGAGAACGCCGTATTCTCGTGCCGAGGACATCTCCAATGTACTCAAACCCTAGCAAAATATGATACTGAAGTCATCGTCACTTCATAGCCCACTAATCTACTCATCCTTCATACATCCACTTTTGTTTTTAAAGCAGAGCCGAAGCAGAAACACCTCTCTATATAGTTCCTCTTTAAGCACGACTCAAAATAGAATATTCAAATCATCACCGTCATCATCACTTCCCAGTCCCTTCGTAAACTCATCCTTGATTATAGAAGCCTTCAACTTCTGCCTCAAAAGCAAATTCTTCTCTCTCGCAGTCAACTTCACCTCGTCCTCCATCTGTTCCCTCTTTCGCTTCTCCGGTTTCGATAGCGATTTCATATACCTCTGCTTCACATGTGCCGAGTCATCGTTGAAAAACAGTTTGGCCAGTTGCACACTGGAAAACTTCTTGCTCAGCAACGAATACCGGTCCTTTTTCTCGGCATTCGGGTCGTTGAAAATGTTTCCCGAGACTTTATTAGTGCTCTTGTCCATCAAGACTTGCTGCTTGACGCCGTTCTCACCCACTGGATCGTACATCCGGAAACTCCCGTTCAATTCCATTCTCTTTGCGGTGTTCTTCTTCAACAGAAGCTCCTGGTGGTAATGACAGTGCTTCTCTGTTGGCGCAATGAGCGCACCACATAACTGGCCTGAACGGAGCTGTGATTGGCACGATCCTAGCAGCGCTTTTCCGATCTCCAAGATCGAATTGACGTCATATTTAAGTGACAAGTTGAAGGCGTTCACCGAAGTGGAGAATTTCTTGTTGAGACTGTTACGGATCACAAACACCTGCGGATTTAGCACCGCTATGACGTCGCCAATTTTTAACTTCCAGTACCTTTTGAACAGATCTCCGAATAGCGTAATGTCGAGCGAGAGCTTGAAATCACTTATGGTGATCTTCATGTACTTGTTACTCTTTTGGTTTTTACTTCCAGAGGCAAACATGGGCTCTGATTTCTTCGTGATGATCCCGATGCAGCACCAGTTGAAGTAATCCGGTTCCTGGAAGTCCGGGGGTGCGATTTTGGCGAAAACCTTGTCAAGTCGGAGCACTTTCTTCTCCTCAAAGAAGGTGTCAAGCCGTCCACTGGGAATGTACCGATGAGTCAACGTTTTGCCACTGTATTTCTCCACTTTATCGCCTTCATCACATAACTGGGGTTTGGAGTCGAGTCCTATGTCGTCATCGAACGTGTAAATTCTGCTTCTGTGCAATTGTGCCTGCTTCTGTTGCTTTAATTGCTCCAGATATCGGCTCTTGTTCAAGCTGTCCACCACTGTGTTGCCGCTGCTGGACGGCGGCTGCACTTTTTTCTCAAAGTATTTGGCCCGTCCGGCGGCTGGAACGTTGTCGGCTACACTGTGCTGGATTTTCGCGAGTTCCCGGTCCTTTAGTTGGCCCTCAATGATCTTTCTCTGCTGTTCGAGCCTCTGGAGTTCTTTCACAAGGTCTGGATTTGTTAGTACTGTATTTGCCTGATTAAGGATCTGGACATACCTTCACCGTCGCTTTCGTTATCAGTGAGTGCTGATTCGTGCTCATCGTTCAGCACGAGCAACTCCCGCGGGTCTATATCCTGTCTGTCGACGTTCATTGGCGGCTACTTGCAGAGACGCGATGCCATAGGTGAAAAAATAGCAACCACGCGTCGTGGATGGGGGACCAATGTGTGGATACGGAAATGAGAGACAGCCCCAGTATAGGAGACAAAACACGCAACAGCCCCAGTATACGGAAACAGTACACGCAACAGCCCCAGTCTCTCGAACCCACACAAGGAACATTGATATCCCGAGACCTGAACAGCTACGGGTGTCTGGGCTCGGACATTATCGTGATAGTCGGAAAGAATCAAGGCGTGGGATCAAGTGACTCAGTGACGTGGGTCTGGATCGCCCCATTGGACGGCAATCCTGAGTCGCCTCTTGAGTCATAGAGTCATCGAGTCACCTTATACAAATGTAGGCGTAGCATTGCCGTGGCATACAGAAAGAGCCACCAGTGCGTCGTGCAGTGGCATTCTAGAACCATGATTCAATTATGTCAAGCGATTTTCAAGAAACGTCCCAGAGACCCGGGGAAAAATTTGTGCAAAAAAGGGCAAATTTGGACGGAAACAAATTAAATTTTTTGTAAAAGCACGTCATAATCAGGCAGAGGGGCACGAAGATTGCTGGTTTTCTCCGTATTGGAGGAATTCGGGTTGTTTTTGTGTATGTGTGTTTCTTTTTCAACTTAATTCCCGGTCTGTCTTGTGCTGGCGAGGGCCGGGTCTATCCCCGGGGCTCTATAGAGCATGGAAACCAGTCTCGGTAGTTCTACAACCTGGCACTGGTTATAGCTCATCACCTCTCTGATTCCACCGTAGCCAGTCCAGCATCACGCTGGTACTACCAGCATCCCACTGCCGGCATCCCACTGCCGGCATCACACTGCCAGCATCCCAGTCATCTCCCACTTAAATCTATTTCCCACTGCTACGGCTTGATGGAATTGCAAAAGGGCAAGAAGGAAGGGCACCCCACAAGAATTACCCCTTTGGGAAATGCTCCTTTCACCCCATCCATCTCTTTCAACTAGTATATTGCGATCCCGGAATGAGAAAAACTCTAATATGATCCCGGTTTTTCACCTCTACTATCAAAGACTGACGGGATACCCCAGATGTTTCATTTCACTGATATATAAACCGATGTAAATCTCCCTCTTGTGTGCCTTTAATTCCCATCAACTTTTATTTATTCATCAAAACCCCCAAAATGGCACCAACAGCTATCGATTTACACCATCTTCACAATTCGCACGTGAATCTCACCGCCTTGAAAGGCGAATCCACACATAAGGAGTACAAGACCACAGATAAGTCTGAGGGTTCTGTGATTTCCTCCTTGGGCTTGAACCCAGACGCCATAATCCGTCACAACGCCCCAGTGCCAACTTTGTACGAAGACGCCTTGCAAGAGAGAAAAACACTGATAACCTCGAGCGGTGCGTTGATTGCCTTTTCCGGTAATAAAACGGGAAGATCCCCAAAAGACAAGAGAATCGTTGACGAGGAAACGTCCACAAAGGATGTCTGGTGGGGTCCAGTCAACAAGAAAGTTGACGAGTTGACCTGGAAGATTTCTAAAGCCCGTGCCATTGACTACTTGAGAACCAGAGACAAGATTTTTGTCATTGATGCTTTTGCAGGCTGGGACAAGAAATACAGAATCAAGGTGAGAATCGTGTGTGCTAGAGCATACCACGCCTTGTTCATGAAAAATATGTTGATCAGACCAACGGATGAAGAGTTGAAAAACTTTGGAGAGCCAGATTTCACCATTTGGAACGCTGGCCAATTCCCAGCAAACGTCCACACCAAGGGCATGACGTCATCTACATCTGTCGAGATCAACTTCAAGTCGATGGAAATGGTCATTTTGGGTACTGAGTACGCCGGAGAGATGAAGAAAGGTATCTTTACTGTGATGTTCTACTTGATGCCTATCAGACACAAGATCTTGACTTTGCACTCTTCTGCCAACCAGGGTATCGAGAAGAACGATGTGACGTTGTTCTTTGGCTTGTCTGGAACCGGAAAGACCACTTTGTCTCTGGATCCTAACCGTTTGTTGATCGGAGACGACGAGCACTGCTGGTCCGACAAAGGTGTCTTCAACATTGAAGGTGGTTGTTACCTGAAATGTCTCGACTTGTCGCTGGAAAAAGAGCCAGAAATCTTCAATGCGATCAAATTCGGTTCTGTTTTGGAGAACATTGTCTACGACCCTCTGACCAGAGAAGTTGACTACCTCGATAACTCCATCACTGACAACACCAGATGTGCATACCCTATTGAGTACATCCCATCGCTGAAAATCCCATGTTATGCCGACTCACACCCTAAAAACATCATCTTGTTGACCTGTGATCTGCGTGGTGTGTTGCCTCCAGTCTCTAAATTGACCAACGCCCAGGTGATGTACCATTTTATCAGTGGGTACACCTCCAAGATGGCTGGTACCGAAGACGGAGTCACTGAGCCAGAGGCCACTTTCAGTGCATGTTTTGGCCAACCGTTCTTGGTTTTGCATCCAATGAGATACGCCCAGCAGTTGAGTGACAAGATGACCGAGCACAAACTGAATGCTTGGTTGTTGAACACCGGCTGGACTGGAAAATCGGCCACAAAAGGTGGTAAACGTTGTCCATTGAAGTACACCAGACTGATTTTGGATCAAATCCACTCGGGAGCCTTGGCCAGTGCCGAATACGAAACCTACCCAGGTTTCAACTTGCAAGTTCCAAAACTGGTGGAGGGTGTTCCACTGGAAATTTTGAACCCGGCAAAGATAAATCCAGCTTTGGCCCCGGAGATTGCCTCTTTGGCCAAGTTGTTCAACGAAAACTTTGTCAAGTACTCTGACCAAGCCACTCTGGAAGTTATTGCTGCTGGTCCAAAGTAACCTTGATTGTATAGTTCTATAATATTCATTCATATGCGCTAAACACAGTAGTTATGCACTTCGGCATTCTCGGTTGTAAAAGGCTATCGACTCTAAAAAAATCAAAATGAAAAAAAAAAAATTCTGCGGCTATAGCCTTTAATAAGAGAAAAGGGATACAGATGGTACATAAGAGGGTGGAAAGTGCTCTAAAACGCCTGAAATGATTTTGTTGACTGACGAAAAATGGCACCAGCTTTACTGTACAGTGATTTCCACTTCGAAAAAGAATTCTCACCAGAGATCACAATTTCTGAGTACATTTACAGGAGAATCTTGCAGCTCGGTATTAAATCGGTATTTGGGGTTCCGGGAGACTTTGTCTTGGATTTTTGCGAAGAGATCAAGAAAACACCGGAATTAAACTGGGTCGGTACATGCAATGAGTTGAACGGGAGTTATGCAGCAGATGCGTACGGGAAAATTAGCGGTAAGATCGGCGTCTTTGTGTCCACTTTCGGAGTTGGTGAATTGAGTGCCTTAAATGGTGTAGCTGGAGCATTTCTGGAATTTTCGCCTTTATTGCACATTGTAGGCACTTCTTCAAGACTGCAGAAACTGAGCGAGGGGAAGAAGATTCACCATTTGATCCAAAAGAGGAATTCGAGAACGCCAAACCATAGAGTATATGAGAACATGGTTGGGGAAGTTAGTATTGTCAAGGAGAGTTTGGCTGACCCTGATATGGCTCTGCAACAGATCGATAATGCCATCGAGCAGATTTATCAAAACTCGAGACCGGGTTACATCTTTCTTCCGAGCGACATGGCCACTGTTTACATCTCTTCCCAGCACTTGGGAAGACCGTTGGATTTGGAATTGAAAAATGCTAACCCCCAAATCACCGATTCTGTTGCACAAATGATTTTGCAAAGATTGTACGCAGCACAGGACCCCTGTGTCATTGTAAATTACTTGTGTAGACCCTTCAGACAGCAGAGACAGTTGGAACAGTTGTTTCACGCTTTCCAGGACAAGGTCAACTTGTTCACCACTACACTTTCTAAAGGCTTTGTCGACGAGTCACATCCGAGATTTGCAGGAATCTATGCTGGCAACCAGTCCCCATCGAAGTTTACTGCACAGGCTGTTGAGAATTCCGACTTCGTCTTGGATATTGGATCGTTTGATGTTCAAAACAACAATGGAAATTTCTCAGCACGCTACCAACCTGGGGCTTTGGTGGAGATGAACGAGTACATGTGTTGTATTGATGGTGTAGAATATGAGTGTCACTTTGTCAATGTATTGAAGCTGTTGATCTCAAAGATTGAATCTTCGCTTGTGCCTGAATCTGTACCAGTTGCTTGCGATACCAAAGTTGCCATCCCAGACTTGAATAGTCCATTAACACAGGACTTTTTGGCATCCGAGTTGGAAAGGTTTTTGAGGCCAAACGACATCCTCGTAGTGGAGACTTGTTCGTTCTTGTTCACGATTCCGGACTTGAGGATCCCCGACAAGCTCAGAATCTTGACACAGAATTTCTACAACTCTATTGGATATGCATTGCCTGCTACGATCGGGGCCAGCTTGGCAAATCGGGAATTGGGTTATCGTGAAGAAGAGAGCAGAGTCATTTTAGTACAGGGAGACGGATCCCTGTTAATGACTATGCAGGAATTGACGACATACATGAGACAGGACATCAAGCTGACGATATTGTTGTTGAACAACGACGGGTACACTGTAGAGAGAGTGATCTTGGGAGAAAACTCGTTGTACAACGACATCCCGCCGAATGTGCAATGGACCAAGTTGTTTCAAGCGTTGGGAGATGTTGACGGTGACAGAACACAGAATTGCACGGTAAGAACCAGACAGCAGTTGACAAAGATGTTCAAGGGCAATCACGGCAGAAGTTTGCAAATGGTTGAATTGGTGTTGGACAGGATGGATGCTCCTGACCGGTTCAGACAGATGATTGGCAAGATCCCAGGGTAAGGGAATATCAGATATAGTGCATAGTAGTGATAATATGAAAGATACGATTCGGTTCTTTGAGAGTGAATTGGTTGAAAACAAAAGGGGTGCCGCAAGTGTAAACTATGAGCAATTGATTTGCCAAGAGTATACACCCGATACAGGGTCGGTAGCCAACGTATAGCTCATAAGACATCCTAGACAAGAATCAGTTGTTCGGTATCATTGGCCCAGCCCTTGCCTGGCCCAAGGCGAACCCTCGCCCAACCCATGCCCTGGCTAGCCCCCAATCGAAGCAACACAAAATAGTCGTGCACTGCGCACAAAAGTACAGAAAAAAATAAATTAAACGATCTATCATCAAACAGTTGTTATCCACAATTGACGACACCTTGCAATCGCCACGCCACTGGACGGTGATTCACAAGTTTCAACTATCCACATCAATAAAGTGCAGCAGCACACGATATAAGGCCAATTTAGCACACTTCCAGTGCCGATCTCAGCCACACGCCACTCCAGTACTAATATCTAGCACATCTCCTCATCTAGATTTTTTTCTACATTTTTGACGCGATAAGATAACAGATAAGGCCATGTCACAGAGATATGTGAGCCAGATCACGGAAAAGGGCCAAGAAACCGTCCCAGAAAAGCGCCAGGATCAAGGCCTGGATTTCCAAGTTGATAAATCTGAACTCGGAGCACCGAACCAGCAAATACCGAAAGATGCACGTGACCAGAACCACAAGTTGTTATCTCCACACAATTCGGTGTTCCAGCTGTTGAACAACCCGGAACTCGGCGAGATATCCAAAGTGAACAGCAGAAACGTGTGCGATTCGCCGGATTTGGCGGCGAACACCCAGTCACAACATCAGCCACGCAGAAACGACGGCAGTGTGTACATGAGCGAGTTCTCTTCGTGGCATATGGTGCCTCAGAACAGCCAGGAGTCCGGCTCGAGCCGTCCGTCTTCGATATTGTCAAGTTCCGATGCCGAAGAAAACACCAGCCACTATATGGTGAACAGTTATATCCCGCAGCAGCCACTTCCTCATCCTTTGCAGCAGAGAACGGATCTGGTGATGTTTTTCGATAACGAATCGCCAAACAGCGAAGACGAGGACTTGAAGACAGAACTAGAGGACAACAACTCCACTATACACCAGATCGAGAGGTTACGAATGCCGTCATTTATCATGCCGAAGGTTTCTGTGATGGAGGAGGACAGTGAAGAGAATCTGGACAAGTTGAAGATCAACATTGTAGGCGAGTTTGCGACGTTGTTGATCAACCGGTTGAATTCTTATGGCAAGATTTTGCAAAATGTCAAGTTCAACAGCATCAATCCGGATCTCGTGATCTTGATCGTAGACCAAAACAATTTGTTGTTATCACAGCAGATGTCGAAACCTTTTATTCCGGTTTTTATCTCGGACAAGACAGAATCCAGTTTATATGAGCAGGATTTGCAGTCGACAATGTCATTATCTGTATCCAAGATCTGCCTGCCCATAAGGTTGAGATCGTGTGATGACGACTTGTTCCAGTTGATTAACGTGTTGTCCAGTATCGATATAAAGCTGTTCCATGAGAAGAGATTGTCCAGTACAAGTGTCTTCTCGCACAGAAGATCATCCTCTACTTCGGATAAGAGAAACAAACCAGAGCGTTCTCCGAAAAAGGTTAACAAGTTGGCTGTATCCATTTTTAAGTTTTTGGGCGAGAACTCGGGCAAATTGATGCTCAGTCTCGGGTATTTGGGGATATGTTGTTACGGGATTTCGTACTTGTTGAGCAAGCGTGAAGTTGTGCCAGTGACACATGACTTGAGCAAAGATTTGTTGAACGATTCCAACGTGTTGGCCGAGCTGGATTTTGGCTTGGATGAGTTCAAAAATGAAACCTTGATCAATGTGAGAAGGATGCACACCAGGGATAAAGATGCCTGGCAACATATCTACAAGAACCTGGAATGTGTGCTTGACAATTTGCTCGAAAGGGGTAAGTTGACTGGGTATTGGTTGTATTACAATCTTTTTATGCTCTGGGATTAGTGAAGCATTTCAATTCTAAGATATATATAGTTGTTTTCAATATACCGTGTACGTTTGGTTCGATGTAGAGTGAGTTTTGATGTATGGAGCTATCGGGGGTAGCAGATGTGAGTAGAGAGGCAGTCATATAAGGCGAGTCTGAAGAAGTGTGTTTGAGTACAGGTTCAGGCAAGTTGTAGTGGAAAAGTAAGCTGAGATTTGAGATTTGAGATTTGGCATAAGCGTGGCATAGGCATATGCATGGCATAGAGTTAACGTGGAATAATATTGAATGGCCAGAGCACTAGCATGGCAAATGCCAAGAACCAACGCCTCATGCCAAGTTCCAGCCACTCTGATAAGTTTGGTCCGAAGAGTTTGTGCCCTCCGGCCGAGCTGCCTGTGTTTCTGACTCATCACTTGCCCTGCAGTGGCCTTTTATCACAGCGATTGCCAGATACTGGCCAGTATTGGCAAGGAACGGCAACAGAATTGGCTGAAATTGGCCGGAAATGGCCAGCGATTAGCGGTGGATCTACAGCACTACAAAGTATGCCCATGAAGTGCAAGAACGCAGCCGGTGCAACCGGTGCCGCAGCACTTGCTCAGCCTGCAAGATGAGATCTAATGCAACGGTCGCCGAAAACGGGTTTGATCGTGCATGCACGACCTTGAGGGTGCATTAAGTCCATAGGGCAGCCGCAGTGAGGTAGTGTACTGTGGATCATCTTTCCATGTGCAAGTATGGCACACCCGCGTGTGGCCTGGCTGTGGTCTGAACTCTGTCATCGTCACCTGGCAATAGCAATAGCAGAGAAGAGGAAAAGATAATATAGATAATAAAGATAATAGCGAAAATAGTGAAAATAGTGAAAATAGTGAAAATAGAGAAAATAAGAAAAAGAGTAAAAAATAATAGGAAAATGATGAACACAAGAGAAAATCACAACAAATAACAACAAAATAATAAGAAAATGAGACAAAATGAGACAAATTTAGAAAACGTAAGAGAAAACTAGAGAAAATTGGAGAAAATTGGAGAAAATCAGAGAAAGAGTGCAAAGAAAAAGTGCAAAAATTGTTCTTTTCACTTTCTAGACAGCCCCTAATTGGGCCAGAGCCAAAAAATCTAAAAACCAATATCTTTAAACCCTCCAAACAACAAGAAGCTGATCAATACCCCCACCGCCACGGCATCAACTCCCACACAGGGACATTCAAAGTATCCGAATCCAATCCCGTGTTACATATCCACGGAATTCCGGTCTTTCCAGCCCTTTCCACACCATGAGGCAGATAAAGATCAGCATCCGGACTCAGCTCTTGATATTGGTGTTGGCCACGGCATTCTTGTCACTAGCAGTGTTGCTGTTGGTGACAGGGGTGTATTTCACCAACCACATGATCTCGACGAGTCTGGAGAAGTTGCAGGTGATTTCCCAGTTGAAAAGCTCCCAGGTCTCACAGACTTACTACTACTATTACTACCAATTATACTCCCTATCGATTCGAGAAGACATCAAGGACACCTTGACGTACTATAAAGCCGGAAACACGAGTGCGACTGTATTCTCCGCCGGCAAGGAACTTCTCCACGAGTATATCGACAGCACGGAGAACTTTTATTACGCCGCATTGTACGGAGTCAACGGAGACAAGTTGTTTTCCGTGGAGAACGATGTGGTGCCGCCCAACATCACCGCGCACGCCTTGCACATGCTCCTTCCGTTGGACTTGAACAAGACGGACATACCCACGACATTGGCAGAGCAGAACGTACTCATGGAGGGTCCTACGTTGAACGACAGTTCCACAGAGACGTATCTCTTCAGTTTGACGATTCCCATCTACTCCAACTCGTCCATCTTGATAGATACTCCGGACTTGGCCGGGTTCATGACGGTGATCATGAATGCGCAGAGTTTGAAGACGATAACCACCGATACCAGTGCCATGAGCAGCGCCCGGGTCAATTTGGTGAAGGGAATCACAAAACCGGGCAATACGTCGCATTATGACGGCTTTGTGTACGCCTTTGAGCCCGTGGGAGAGTCCAACACCGACATAGTGAAGCAGATTTTCAACGTTTCGGATTACCCGTTGGTGCGAAACATTTTGAACCACAACGATACCGAGGGCTCGGTGTTGAAAGTGCGAACAGCCATGAACCAGACCGTGGCTTTGGGATTTTCCCGTGTAGAGATCGCCAGCAACGACTGGATCATTTTTGTAGAACAGAATAGGGGCAGCTTCTTGGCTCCTCTGAGTAAATTGACCAAGATAATACTCGGAATCGTGTTTGGATTGACGGGGTTCTTGTGTCTTGTGACGTTTCCGTTGCTGCACTACGGAGTCCGGCCCATTGTGCGCTTGCAGAAGGCCACCGAAGATATAACTTACGGCCGGGGCTTAGCCAGATACAGCACGTTGACGGAGAAGAAGAGCCGGGGCTTTTCGTTGCGGAATTACTACCATTCGCGCGGAAATAGCAGTGTCAGTGTCGGGAATGTGCCGAAAAACGCTCCAGTGATGTCGCCGTCGGTCTCCGGGCAGTCGTCGCCGCGGTCATCCACGGTGGGGACGCAAAACGACCATTTCGTCGTGCCCACACGCATAGATTACTCGAAACGGCTCGTCGTGGACGAGCTTTCGGAGTTGACCGAGCTGTTCAACGCCATGACGGACGAATTGGACCGCCAATACACGCATCTCGAGGACCGGGTGCGTGAGCGGACTAGGGAGTTGGAGAAACTGAAGATCCGGGCCGAGAGCGCAGACGAGGCAAAGACGGTATTCATTTCGCAGATCTCGCACGAGTTGCGCACGCCTTTGAACGGAATTTTGGGCTTGTGCTCGGTCTGTATAGCTGAGGACGATCCTGTCTCGATGAAGGAATCTTTGAAGTTGATTTTCAGAAGCGGCGAGTTGTTGTTGCACATCTTGACGGAGTTGTTGACTTTCAGCAAGAACACGTTGAAAAAATCTACGTTGGAGAACAAGGAGTTCAAAATTTTGGAGATTTCGTGGCAGATCAAGTCCATTTTCGGCAAATTGGCATTTGACCAGAACGTGGACTTGAGCATATTGATCCGCCCCAATGTGGTGCGTAAAATGGTATTATTTGGCGATTCCAACAGGATTATCCAGGTCTTGATGAACCTCGTGAGTAACTCGTTGAAATTCACGCCTGTAGACGGGAAAGTAAAGGTGATTATCCGGTGTCTTGGGGAATACGACGAAGAGGCATCGAAAAATACCGATTTTAAACAGGTTTGTATCAAGAGTCAGGCGATGTCCGAGGCCCATGAAGACGTAGACGTAGTGGAGCCAGAAGAGTACACCGAGTTGGATCTGGAGAAGGCATTAAACCCCGATGATTTGCTGAGTATTCACACGATCAGCACCCAGCAGTACAACAATGCCATTTTCGAGTCACAATTCTCGAAACCGGCTCAACATTCGCCAACGTCCACCACAGATATCGGCAGCACGAGTTCGCTGGAAGTGACAGGCGATTCCACGCTGATAGCCACTGACAACGAGGAGTTCGAAGACCTGTCGAGCACGCACTTTAAGGAATCGTACAACGATTACATCGATGAAGGATTCAACGACGGCAGTTCGATGCGGCGTAGAGTGAAGACATTTGCCCAAGAAAAGAAGTGGGTGATGGAGTTTGTAGTCGAAGATACAGGTCCGGGGATCGAAGATGCCTTGAAAGAGAAGGTTTTCGAGCCGTTCATCCAGGGCGACCAGACGTTAAGCCGGTCTCATGGAGGCACCGGGCTCGGGTTGTCCATCTGTAGACAGTTGGCTACGATGATGCACGGATCGTTGCATTTGGAGAGCCAAGTGGGAAAGGGCAGTAAGTTTATCTTCAGGATCCCCTTGCCGCAAGTGAAAGAGATTGTAGTCAGCTCCCGTGTAGAGGAAGAGGAGTTGTACAATGACGAGTTCAACCTGAGCTCGAAAAAGAACCGGAAAGTGACCATTTTGGAGCCCACGACAGACGACGGAGTGCCCTTGAGCATGAAACGGCAGACCGATGATCTGTTGAAACTAAATCTCGCCTCGGCATCTGCGCCGATAACAGTGCAACTTCTGAACGCAAATGCGCAATCTCCGTCTCTGTCGATCCAGTCGTCGTCGTATTTCGTCGACAAACCGTCTTTGCTCACCAAATCGTCCACTGGAACGGCATATTCTGCCACTTCTCCGGGTTCTACGGGCGCAATTGCCCCATTGACCACTCCTACGTTGTCCAGTTCCAGCAATTTCTCCTCGCCACGTATCGACGAAGAGATGTTGGGCAACGGCACTCATCTGTTAAAGATCTTGGTGGCTGAAGATAACATGGTGAACCAGGAGGTGATCAAGCGGATGTTGAACTTGGAGGGCTTCAAGGACATCCAGTTGGCTTGTAATGGGCAGGTGCTGATCGATATGTTGCAGCAGCAGCTCGATGAGGGCAGTGGCTACGATTTGATCTTTATGGACGTGCAGATGCCGCATTTGGACGGGCTCACACTGACGAGGCATATGCGTACGCAGATGCATTACGACGGCGCTATTGTTGCACTAACGGCGTACGCTGATGAGAGCAATGTGACAAAGTGTCTTGAGAGCGGGATGAGCGGGTTCTTGGCGAAGCCGATCAGGAGGAACCAGTTGAAGATGATCATCCAGGAGTTTGGGTATGGCGGGGTCGGGAAAGGCGTTGCCACGGCCACGGCTGCGAAAGGCGAGAAAAGCGAAAGCGGGACTAATGAGAAGAGCGAGAAAAACGATTAATAGCAGTACCATTCATCCACTCGTCCACCCCACTGGCCACAAGACAATGTATATTTAATGAATAATCACGTTTGACATCTAGTAGTCTGCCATTTTCACCATTTTTCACCGTGTCACTAAGGACAGGAAAAGTCAAAAAATCAAAAAACCAAAAGCCAAAATCCAAACACTAGCCACGTCGAGGGAGTACTTTGAGAGCAATTTGGACCTGTTTGGATCCATTTCAACGCCTACTTGCTGTATTTCGACGGCGCTAATATCACGTCACAGAATATCTCCGAAAGTTGGAGCAATTGCGCGTTTTTGATTGGCGGAAATAGCTTTTGACCGAGATGAGCCAAGAGACGCCAGAGACTTCTGTGCCCGAGAGTACGGCTATTGCCGTGGCGGTCTCCGAGCAATTGGGCCTCGGACCTGAATCTGCTATATCCAGCCTCGACAGTGCGATTCTCGCCAAAATCAAGGGCAAAATCGACGAGCTGGAGGCCCTAAAGAGCGACAAATTGGTGTTGGAGATGAATCTCGAGCAATTGAACCACATGAGCGCCAAAAAGTTGGACATTTTGAAGAACAAGATCGCACGGATGGATGGCGAGAAGACAGCGTTAACGGAATCGTCCGAGATTTTGAAATCGGAGCAGCGCAGCAAAGACGAGCAGATTGCCAATTTGGAAATTGCCCAGAATTCCGCCTCAAAGAGACTCCAGGAGACCCAGGAGCTTCTTGCCACCGTGGAGAAAGAAAAAGACCATGCCTTTGAGATCATAAAGAGACGAGAGGACGAAAACAGGCAGCTCCAGACGGAATTAAGCCAGTTGAGTACCTCCAATAAGGGCCTTCGTGGGGAATTGGTGGATCTCGAAACGCAGAACCAGCGCATTTCCAGCGAGTCTCTCAAGTTGAAGTTCGACAAGAACAACTTGAGCCAGGAATTGCAGATCTTGAAGAAGAATTCCGCCTGGTACGAGACTGAGTTGAACAAGAAGATGGAGGAGTTGAAACATTTCAAAGTGGACAAGTATAAAGAGTACTCAGCATTGCAATTGGAGTTGGAAACCACAAGAAACGAGTTGCAATCGTCAACTTCGAAGCATGATTTCCTCAAGCAGAATTTTGAGTCCACCTCGAAGAAATTGGACGACGCCTTGTTGAGTATCAAGAACTTGAACGACAAGATCGCCTACAACAAAGAAGATTTCTTGAGGGAAATGACGGCGAAGGACAAACTTGTGGAGCTCTTGAACAAGAGCAACGACGACAGATTGGTCAGGATCCAGTCGCTCCAGGCATCTTTGGACGCCTATCGGTCTGCAAACGTAAAAGACTCGCTGGATTTGAAGATCCAGCTCGAACATACCAAGAAAGAGCTCCAGAAAAGCACCCAGAGAGTGCTGCAATTGGAGTCCACTGTAGACAGTCTTACTGGGTCTCTGCCTGTGTCGCTGAGTATTCCTTCCACTCCAAGGCTGCTCAAGCAGTTCCAAGACGTGACTCTCTCACCCTCTGCGCAACAAACGTTGTCCAAGATCGGCGGTGTTTCCTTGACGCAGTTGTACTCAGACTTCCAGTTGATGAAGAAACAGTTGATCAAAGAGAGGAGGTTGAAGGAGAACTTGGAGAAACAGGTGAACCATTTCGTAGAAGAGTTGAACCGACAAGTTCCGGCTATTACAGCGACGAAAGAGCGTTGCTCGCTTTTGGAGCTGGAGTTGACGGATATATCCATCTTGTTGGAGAAGACCTCGAAGGAGAAAGACCATTTGTGGAAAGAGAACAAGAACTGGAGCAAGAAGTTGTCTGAGTACGAGTTGGAGTTGAGCACTTTGAACAAGTCTAGAATCGATTTGTCGACACAGATATCTCATTTGGTGATACAGTTGACGTTGAAGTCCGACGGAGACGAGCCCTTGACGCTTCAAGAGAGAGAAATGGTGGATAAATTAGTCCGGAAACATGCTGAAAACAGCTATAATGACGAATCCGATACCGATAACTTGATTTCCGAGAGATTGGTCAAGTTCAGCTCTGTAACTGAGTTGGCTCTGAAGAATCAGGAGTTGTTGAAGGTGACACGGCAATTGGGGAACCAGTTGGAGAGCCAAGACAGATTGAACCAGGAGAAGATGGATAGTTTGGAGAGTATAGCGATAGACGAGGCCCGGGATGCCATTATCGTGTTGCAGGAGCAAATAACGTCGTTGGAGTTCAAATTGAGCAGTGTGTCGAGAGAAAGGGACATGTTCAGGTCGATAGCGGGCGAAAAGAAGCAGAATTTGCAGGGAAATGTGTTCAACAGCACGCCCAACACGACTTTGGAGCTCAAAGATACCAGACTGGAGTCAGAATTACAGCAAGTATCCGACGATTTCAAGACTTACAAATCCGAGACCGAGGCCACGATCAAGATTTTGAACAAACAGATCAACGAATTGAGTAGTGCCAAATCCGAGTTGGCTATCCAGTTGGCAAGAGTCACGTCCTCGGCTCAATTGTACGAAGAACGGTACAAATCCATCCAGGAGACGTTGAAATATAGCAAATCGGAGCTGGAAGAGATCAGAAAACGTTCGAATATCTTGCAGGACAACCTCTCGAAACACGATGTCGTTAACCAGCAGCTTACTGAGGAATTGATCCAGACTAGATCCATGATCGAGAGCTTGAACTTGGAAATCACGAATTTGAAGCTGGAGAAACAGTTGTGGAAGTCCATCGAGAAGAGATTGAACGAAGAAAACTCATCGTTGGTGGATGAGAGATTGAGACTAAGCAGTTTGACATCGGATTTGCAGAGATTGGAGAATGAGAGAAACAAGGGCTTCAATGAGTCTACTGCACGTTTGAATACCACAATTGCAGGTTTGGAGAGCGAATTGACGCTGGTGAAGTCGAAATTGGAGGTGAATAACGATGAATTGCGTTCGCTGTTGCTCAGAAAGGATGCCGATGCAAAAGCATATCAGGACAGAATCGAATCCTTGAGAAATGAGCTTAGTCTTGCGAGAGAAGATTTGATCAAGCGCAAAAGTGCCACGCAGAACTTGGAATCCACAGTGAGAGAATTGCAGAAACAGCTCTCTAGCACTGAGGAGCAGTTGAAGAGTTACGAGTCCACTGAGGATCTGGAAAGTGAAGAAGATGTAGAGAAGAAATTGCGCCAGCAGTTGCACAGGGCTAAATCCGAGTTGGATTCTGCTTTGAGCGAGTTAAATGCAGCCAATGAGAACGTGCAACAGTTCCAGTCGGTCGCAAATGCCGCAGAACAGAGATTGGCCGAGTTGAGCAGTGCTTATGATGAGTTCAAAGAGTCTCTGAACAAGAAAATCACCGAATCAGATGGCAGAATCGGGGAATTGTTGCAGCAAATTGCCGAGGCAAATGAGAATATTTCAACCTACCAGAAACAGCTTGGAGATTTACAGAAAGAGAAAGACTCGGTTGTGGAAAGTTATGAAAAAGAAGTTGCCTCGTTGAAGGTCAAGGCTTCCTCTACCGATGAAGTGGTCCAGCAGTATGAGGACAAGATTCTGTTGGTGAAGAGAGACCTCGATGAGCAATCCAAAATTGCAAGTGATTGTCAGGTGAACTATGAGCTGGAGTTGCAAAAACATGCTGAAGTGTCAAAATTGAACACGAAATTGAGAGAAGACGAGTCGTCGTTCAAAATAAGGATCCAGGAGTTAACTGTAGAGGCCAGAGATGCGAAAAGTGCCCTTGCAACGTCGCGTGAAAGCTGGGAAAACCAAAAAATGTCGTTAGAAGAGGAGTTGAAAGCTGCGCAAGGAAGAGTCAGCGAGTTGAATTTGCAAAATCGGATGATTTTGAACCAATTGGAGCAAGTGACGAAGCAGCAGAAAGATGCTATCCATTCGGTACCTTCACTGGCAGAGGGTCTTGATCTTGACCAATTAGAAGGCTCCAGCGAAGAATTGTTGCAAGTTGTATCGTTTTTGCGTCATGAGAAAGAGATTTCCGATGCACAGTTGGATATCGCTACACAGGAGCAAAAGAGATTGCAGCAGAATTTAGATATCACGAAGCAGGAATTGGAAGATGTGAAAGCGGAATTGGTGAAGTTGCAGAACAAAGAACTGCATTCGGAGCAATTGGAGAAAAATTACAAAGATCTCACCGACAAGATCAACCAGTTGGATATCTTGAGAGAGAGCAACAACACTTTGAGACAAGAATGTCAGGCATACTCCAACCAGATCAAGTCTTTAGAGTCGCAATTGCTGACAAATGTGCAAAAATTGGAGCCTTTGGAGTTCCAAGTTGCCAGTTTGCAGCTGGAGTTGGAAACCAAGGGCAAAGAGTTGGACGGTGAGAAGACTATTGTCGAATTCTGGAAGAACAAGAACCAAGAGCTTTTACAGAACTACAACAGAATTGATCCAGATGAGTATAATGGTTTGAAAAAGAGAGTCGAAGAGTTGACTCTGGCGAACGCTCAAGTGGAGGAATTGCAGAGAAAGATTGTTGAAGTTGAGACGACTCACCAAAATGAGAGAAAAAAATCCATCAGAGATGCCAATGACAGATTGACCAAGTTCAAGGGCATTATCGATGTGACGAAGAAGGAACTCACAGATGAGAAACTGAAAAGTACAGAATTGCAAAGCGAGATTGAAAAGTTGCAGAAACAGATTTCAGAGACGACAACTGAGGGCTCGGGAGACAATTCAAAAGCCTTTGAAGAGAGTGCAAAGGCTTTGGAAGAGCTCAAGCAGACTTTGCAAAAAGTCACCGAAGATGGAGACAAGAAAGTGGCTGAAATTTCGGCCTCCAGAGACCAACTTGTGCAGCAGCTCCAAGAATTGCAGGCGAAATCCACAAGTCCAGCTGTGGATTTAGAGGCGTTGAATGCAGCTTTCACCAAAGAGAAAGAGGAGATCATCAGCGAGAAAAACAAGGAATTGGAGCAATTGCGGTTCAAATTGAAGATCGAGGTGAAAAAAGAGTTGCAAGAGAGTGGAGAAGTTTCTGCTGGAGCGGATGTCGAAGCCTTGAAGAAGCAATGGCAGTCTGAGCACGAGAAAGAGGTCAACGATAAGGTGAAAGAGGCCTGTGACGCTTTGAAAGCAAAGATCCGCGAGCCTCATGAAGCCAAGATCAATGCCATTGTTGCAAAGCGTTTCGAGAAGTTGAAACATGAAGCAGAACTCGAGCTCAAGAAGAAAGAAGAAGAGTTGGTCAAGAAGTACAGTAGTGGTGGTGACGCAGGTGAGCACGAGAAATTGCAGGCAGAGATCAAGAGGTTGAAAGAGTCTATAGAGCTGGAATGTAAAAAGGCTAAAGAAGAGGGAAGATCGTCTGCTTTGAAAGAGAGCGAGATGAGGTTCAAGATGACAAAGAGACAATTGGACAGGGCAAAAGACGAATTGGCCAAACTCCAGTCTGGATTTGCCAGCACCCCTAAACTGCAACAGCCTGTTTCGTCAATTCCGGCCAAGCCTGCTGTGGGAAACACCAACAACGGCTCCAGAATCCCGACGCATAACTTCAGAGACAATTTGAAGAAGCCCGAGATCTTGAAACCGTCGGTTGGCGAATCTGCCCCGGCAAAAAGACCAGCCGAAGATTCCGGAAACGCCCCGGATAAGAAACCGAAAAGTGAATGAAGATTGTATAATATGAATCTGTTTATTTGGAACGCGTATGCTGAACCCCCCAGAAAGGGGATATCAGCACAAAGTGCACGATCTGGAAAGTGTGTTGTAAAAAAAATCAAATTTTTTCACGAGTACTATATAACTCCAGAAGACGAGTACTAATTGCCGGAGACCAACTAGACCCAAGAACTGCATTGAGACTGAAACGATATGTTGATCAAGGAATTGCACCAAGATATTGCTACGAAAGATGGCAGCAGTATGCGTTTGTTCGTGTACCACCCACACTTGCCCAACTACCCGGGCCTGAGATTTCCAGCAGTCATTGTGTACTCTGAGATCTACCAGGTCACGGGCCCCGTCCAGAGATTTGCCAAGGACATTGCTGCCCAAGGTTACATCGTTGCCTGCCCATCTATTTACCACAATTGGGAGTCATCCGAGCCTTTATTGTACGACACAGAGGGCACTGATTTGGGCAACAGGTACAAAGTGGAGAAGCCAGTTCTGAGTTATGACGAGGACAACTCGTTGACTGTGGACTACTTGTTGTCTCTTAAGACGTGCACGGGTAAGATCGGTGCTACAGGAATGTGTCTCGGTGGCCACTTGCTGTTCAGGGCGTGTTTGGACCCGAGAGTGACACTGGCCATCTGTTTCTTTGCTACAGATATCCACGACGCTCTGTTGGGCCAAGGTGGGGACGATTCGTTGCTGAGATGTGCCGAGATGAAGCAACTGGAGTTGTTCATGATCTTTGGAACTTTGGACAACCATGTTCCTCCACCTGGAAGGGACTTGATCAGGGCCAAATTGAGAGATCTGGGATTGAAATTCTCGTTTTTGGAGATTTGTGATGCCCAACACGCTTTTGTAAGAGACGAGTCCAGTAAAGACAGATACGATGGGGCAATCACCAAGGCTTGTTTCTCGTTTTTGGACGAGTTGTTCAACAGAAGATTACGTGTCGACACTGGAGAACATGATGGTAAAGATGTTGTCGTTGAGAATGTATGTTAAATACAGCTAAGAGGAGATTAATCTATTTCGAGAAAACGTAGAACACCAAGATTTGTTTCAAGGCTGCAATGGGCAATTGCAAAAACAATTTCGATTTTTCCTGCGCTTCATTGCCCCGAATAACCTTAAACCTAAAACACGAAGCCATGCAAGGGGCCCATCTGAGACACTGCACTACAAAACATTAAATATAATTTTCAAGTCCATTTATTTCAAGTTCCAGAAAAATGTGGTATATAGAGAAATCGACATGTGAAACTCAAAGTATATTATTAAACAGATAATCAATCAAACAAACAAATCACCGAATCTAGACTTTTTCCTCTGGTTGAGTTGGAGAGTCTGAGCCAGAGTTTGAGCTACCTTCAGCATTTGTGTTTGCAGCATCGGTATCCTTCAAAGATGATTGAGAGGCAGAAGCCTTGTCGAATTCATCGCTCTCGAATTCAATCTCATCGAACAATCCCAAGTTGATGGCCTCTTCTTCGACTTGTCTGTGAGTCAATTTTGGCATGGTCTGAGCAACTCTCCAGACTGGCTTCTTCTCTATGTGAGCCTTGGCGAACAAGATGTCAACTTCTTCCAAAGAACGGCCAGCGGTTTCTGGGTAGAAGAAGAAAATGACAGGTACAAAGATGAAGTTGACAATGGCAAAGAACAAGTATGCTCCCCAACGGGCGTTGGTGATGAAGACAGGGGTGAACATGACAACAGCAAAGTTCATGATCCAGTTGGTACATGTGGAGACAGAGGTAGCAACGGTTCTGGTTCTCAATGGGTTGATTTCAGGTGGGTAGATCCATGGCAATGGCAAGATGGTGAAGGCAAAGAAGACAATGAACAAGAACAAACCAACGGCAGCACCCTTGGCGTTCTGCTTCGTGTCCTTGACCAAACAGGCAAAGGTAATCAAGAAAGAGAAACCTTGGCCAGTGGCACCGATCAAGAACAAGTTTCTTCTACCGACTCTTTCGATCAAGAAGAAAGATGGAATGGTGGAGATAGCGTAAATTGTAGCAAAGACACCACCCAAGACCAAAGACAATCTCTTGGACAAACCAATGGTGTTTTCAAACAAAACAGTAGAATAGTAGATGGCAGCGTTACAACCAGTGATTTGTTGGAAGAACTGGGTCGAGGCACCGATCAACATTCTTCTGAAATGTTGAGTCTTACCGTTGGCGAAAACATCTCTCAATTTGACCTGCTCTCTGGAAACCTTTTGAACAGCATCTTGAATAGCAGTGGCCTCAACTTGGATGTTTTCATCGTCAGTTGAGACACCGTTTAAGGCAGCCAAGATAAGAACAGCCTCATCTCTTCTACTCTTTGACAACAACCATCTTGGGGATTCAGGCAAGTTCAAAGCTCCAAACATGACAAATAAGGCAAAGAAAATTTGGAACAGAACTGGGAATCTCCATTGAACAGAGGTGTTGACATAAGACAAACCAAAGTCGATCCAGTAGGCAACAAATGTACCAACGGCAACGACAGAACCTTCCAAGTTGACCAATTGACCTCTCTTTTCAGGCTTGGACATCTCGGATTGCCAAACTGGAATGGTAGCAGTGTTCATACCGTTTCCAATACCAGTGATGACTCTTCCAACGACAAACTGACCCAATCCCCAGCTTTCTCTGAAAGAACAGACAGAGATCACAGTACCCAAGACAATGATCAAAGAACCCAAGATGATCAATGGTCTTCTTCCGATTTTCTCACCTCTAAACATGGCAAACAAGGCACCAAAGAAACAACCAATCTCGTAACAAGAGGTGACGGCACCCTGATTCACATCGTTGTCTTTTGTCAGAGGGAATTCGGCATTGAATTGTACACCGGTAATCAAACCAGACATCAAACCTTGATCGTAACCGAACAAGGAGAAACCCAAGACGGCAGTCAAGGTGACTGCGACTCTCAAGGATCTTCCATTAAGTCCAGAAGTATTCGTTCTAGCAGTCCAATCAACAGCCATTATTAAAATATTTATTGATTAGTATAAAGAGTCTTAAAAGAACTACAACATCAGGGGGATATCCTGGGATATTTATAAGCGTGATATCTATTGTCAATGATTACCAACCACCCTAAACTACGTGTGGTGGTTGGGGACAAACAGACACCAAAAAAAAAATTTTAACCATTATTATGATGAATCTATGATGTAATCCCGTTTTCTTTTCTTTTTCAATCTTAGTTAAGCTTCGTAATAAGGTATTTTTTCACTGACGCGGCACAGACAGACCGAAACCGTTTCTTTGCCTAGTGAGAAAAATATTCCGGTGGTAGTGTGGGCAGCAAAAAAAGAAAAGGGTGGTGCACAACTAAGCAACCCTCAATTTATCTGCGCAGTGAAAATTTGACAACAAAGGCAGATTGTTCCGGTGAGAAAGAGTCTATTACTGAGGGTCTTACATAGTTATAATAACATGGATATTACCCTCGGTTTTCAAACCAGAACGTAATTTTCTTTTACACAATACAGCTTCCTGATATGTATTCAGACTAAACTCTATTGAAAATCAATTCCACTTAGGTGTATTGAGAAGTGAAAGGCTGTATTTGAATCTTTGTTGCAATGCCGTCATTGCTCACAGGCTTTTACTGCAACCTTTCAAGGGTAAGCCAAGAGCTTTCTTTGAGCTTACATCGGTAATTCATAGGTCTCATCGCCTGCACTTGATGCCAGCTTAAAAATTGTATGGAAAATTTTTATGTGTAGAATGAGAGAAGAGGTAGGCTAGAGGAAAAAATTATGTCATTGCGCATAAAGTGGGATGTGCCCCACTGCTGGTGTAACGGAACAATAGTGACAGGCATATGCCCTTATTTTAACCCGATTAGGAAGGACTTAATGGAATGAACGTAAACACACACCAGGGACTATCCACGAATTCTAGATACGGTGGAAGGCTGCTTGCTGTTCCGTTAACTGGATGAATTCCGGGATTCAGATGCCTTGTCACGCATAATTTGCGCCTAAAATAGCTTGATTTGGCCAAGATATGGCGGAGGGTCGGATTTTCTAAAGACATGAAATAGATGGAACCTGGACTTAACCAAGTCTCACGTAATACTCACGTAAGAGTATCGGAGTCTGTTTGTGTATGAACAACAGCAAGACAATTGTATTCATTTGTTTGTTGTCTATTCATGACCCGAGGTGTACTCTAGACTTTATACATGCCCTTTCTTTGTTACGAAAGCTTTGTAGTCCTATTATGCAACAAAATATTTTAACCCGCTTCAAGAAAAAGGCTTGTCGTCGACCTTTTCAGAATCTGGTATCCTGTGTCAGTTCCGGGATACTTTGTTCGTAATGTTACAACCGGTGAGAAAAGCTAAAGCGTGCTCAAGACTAGATGTGCACCTGCTTTTGTAATATTTATAAAGGTTGATAATTACTAAGATGAGATTTACCGTATAACATTCGCACAAATATTGAGCCGTCGGGGCCAAAATATGTGGTTCGACACTGCGAACCCTTTAATCCTTCTATTCCCTGGACAAGCGAGCTTTTTATATTCCCATCTCTGTTCTTCACTTCTGCCGGGAAAAATCTAGCCCCTCCTCCACTTTTGCTCGCCCCTCTCTGCGGTCTCACATACAATTAAATGCGGTCGTCGTTGGCTTGGCTCTGTCTACTTTTACCATTTACCTACTTCGATAATATTATTACTCATTCTAACTACCCGAACTCTGCAACTACCTACTCCGCAAAGGAGACCAGACCGGAGTGAAGTTGTTGTCCTGTTGTCCTGTTGTTGGATGAAAATTTTGTCAATCCTATTGTTCTTCGGTAGGTCAGAAAAAAAACTCGCACACTACAACAGGTACATAAAACAGCATTACTTCCGGTCCTTTCTTTGTTCCAACTCGCGACAGTGTGCTTATTGTTTTGCCTTTCGTAACAGATAAATCCCCATAAAAAATCCCCACTTTTTATCCCCATGTTTCTATATTAAATTTCAGATCACGGATTATAAATCCTACTCCGGTCCAGCCACTAAGCTCGACTCCAAAACTCCCCACATATAGTAGCTCAGGGACGTTCCCCGTGGTTTTCTACATCTACAAACAATCTCCGCACAGCTTTCGGTGAAGTGCTGAGCAATTTCGGCTCTTCCGTTTCTGATTCGGAGTCGATCACAATCACCTTATGGCTGCGTCTACGGCCCCTGATTGGCGATTTCAATGGCGAGGTCTCATTGCCTTGCTCGTGCTTAGACGGAGAAGAATTTAACAAATTGTTAATCGAGATTAAAGACGGCCATTCTTCCTCTGAGCCAAGTTTCTTCCCATCAGCCTCTTTATCCAGTGGTTGAAAGAACTTTGTAATCATTGCCTGTCCAATATCACTTTGAAGGGCTCTTGAATTTGCCTTTTTAGGTGATACCGGTTTGGCGACACGGTTTTTGCCAGGAGACAGTGCCGGAATTATCGAACTTGAGCCTGGATTCTGGGGTTTTGAGGGACTGATACTCATTCCTAGTGATTCTAGAGTGCTATTTTGCCGTTGAATGGGGCGCTTCGGTGATCTCAATCTCGCCTGTTGCCGATCTTCAAAGTCTACAATGTACCCCTCTAGTCTATTTAATAGCAATAACTCCTTGGAGAACCAATGAGTCTTGGTTTCCTCATCCTCGAGCTGTAGAATTCTTTTAGAAGTGAACAGATTCAACACTTCAGCAGTGTCGAACTTGAACTGGTACATGTCTACGACCCATTTACGAACTAGACTTGTGCCTGCCTCCTGGTCTTCTCTGGCAGCGCGTCCTGCCTCGTTTCTGGATGGCAAAATCTTGTCTTTCCTCGTCTTTATATACGCATTTGCAGACTCTCTATCTGTTGTAGTGAGAAAACGCAACAAAAGCGAGCTCAGAAGCGATGATCGGAAGTACCTTTCACAGTTCACAACATTGGGCAACTTACCGTCAAGCATTGCGACCAAGTTATGGAATTGGATTCTACTGTCCAGATCTAACCCCAGCTCTCCAGACGTGCTACATTTATATCTATACCCACTGCGCAGTTTCTCGAAACTCTTCAACTGCGGGACCATGTCCTGAGGAAAAGTGGCCGGCACTGTGCCCTCGGATTGAGAGCTCAACGGGCCGCGAGAGAACACGAAAATCTCCTTGCGCAATATTGGATAGTAGTAGAGAAGAGGGATGTAGAACGGACTGAAGTGGTTGAACTTCAAAACATCATTGCGTCCGAAATATGCCACTGCACTGCGCGACACACCCGACTCCAATTTCCGCAAAAAAGCAGCATATCTCGACTCAAGCAGGGCTAGATCCGGCAACGCGTATCTGCTGCTGGGGTCTACAGGGTCCATGAACAACTTCTGGAACTCTGGATGGAAATCGTGGCAATCCGGGTCCGCTTCACTGATATCTGTGCCACAGAAGGCGATTCTTTTCGCCCTCGTGGTGCCGATTCTCTGGAATCCCGAGTTGTAGTCTGCTCCTCGCAAAACTGCAAAGAGAATCAACCTGGAGCGCGAAATCCCGTGCTTACAGTAGAATTCCGTCAAGTCTACAGGGTCTACATAGTACTCGTCCTGATCCGACTGCTGGTAGGACTTGCTGAAGTTCTTCAACACGCGAGTCAGACCAAACAACATCGCATCGCTGTCCCTGGAGACCACGTAATCTACGACGTCCATGTTTTGCAAGCGTGCACACTCACTTTCGGCCTCCCCTGCCAGATCTAAGTACTCTACGTTTAACATGGCCAACACCCGCTTGAGGAGCGTGACTTCGTCCGGATCAGTGCCTCGAGGCAACGCATCATCCGCAGAATGGTAGTATAAATCTCTGAAGCTCTCAAAGTTCAGCAGCACAACAGCTTCGGACTCTTCCCTATTTAACTTGGCCATTTCGAAGGACGACGCTGCACCCTTGAACACGGGCTTCATTTCACCATCGAACACCACGACAAACGGCACATTGAGCGCCATCAACAGCCCCAATCTTGAGATGAACCCTTGCACCATTTTATAGGGGCTCCCGAACACGCCTGTGCCCTCAGTTCCCTCAATCCCTGCATAGTGGCCAGTCTCAAAGAGCCATATGTATGCGTCGATGGCAAGCCGCAAAGGTCGTCCGTTCTGCCGCAGAAATGCCGCCGCGAACACCGACAACGGAACCCGCTCACTTATTGCACCGTCCACGACCTCCCATAGATCCGCCACCCCCATTTCAGTGCTCCAGGTCACGGGTCCAGAAATCGTTAATTTAACCGCGATTTTTCACTTTTCGGTTGTGGGGATTTTTTTCCGACTGCATGATTTCATTGACACTAAAAAAACTATACCCGAGTCTCTACTGCAAATTCTTCAACTCCTTCAACATGCGCTGAGCACGTTGCTCGACGTCATCGTCGTCTTCATCGTCATTGCCAGCATTTGACTTCTGCACCTGGTAATACGCCGACAAGGCACTGGCCCTGTTCAATTTCCGCTTTTGTAACTGCAGCGACACAACTTCCGACTGTTTCAACTTCTCGAGCAAACTCTCCATAACGGCATTTCTCAGCTCCTCATCTTTCTCCGACTTCGTCTCCAGCGGAGATGCAATGTTTTCTTTATCTCTTTTCCGCTTCTCCTGCTGCTCCGCCAGCAGTCTCTTCTTGCTCTCATACAGCTTCTGCTCTTCCTTCTGGATATTCTCCGAATACGACTTCTTGAACTCTTCTATAAACTGCGAAAGCACGGCAAAAGTCGCATTTTTGTCGCCCTTCGCAGACTCGCCCAAATATTCCATCAAGTTGTTCAACTCCCTTACAGTGCTCTGCATCTTTTTCTGCAAAACCTCCCCTTTGTATTTGGCATTTTTGATCGGCGACTCCAAAATTTGCAATACCTTGTCATCTGGGTGGAATTTTGAAAAATCACTCAAGTTGCCCTGCTCCAATGACATCACGCAGTTTTTGATCTGTCTGTGGTACTCATCGCACTCAGAGATCAAGTTGTCGATGGAGATCTTGGACAGCATCGTGACACCGCTCAACTCGTCTACAAATTCTCCCAACTCCGGGAACGAACTACGGATGGTCTTCTCCAAATATTGCAAGAAAGTCATTGTGTTGGTCTCATCTTTCATGAACTTCAACCGCTGCAAGATCGAGAGTTTGAACCCCACGGCTTTCTTAGACTCATCGTTCATGAAATTCCCCATCAACCTAATCATGTTCATCACATTCTTGAACGACTCACTGCTCTTAATCTGCGAAATAGCTTCATCAATGGCATCGATCTTGCTCGATAAGTCATGGAAATTGCCCACATAGGTCTTGATCAACAACAACGACCTAGATCTCGACTTCCAGTAATGCCTCAAGTTGAAGCACAATTCCAAAAAGATCCTATCGTGTCTCTCCAAACCGGAGGGGTCAAGTTGCGGCTGATCCAGGCAATTTTTGGTGTAGTCGGTGGCATACGGCTGGAACTGCTTTACAAGATTTACAGAAAGCTCCGAGAGCTCTTCCTTGTTGAAGAACTCCAAGATCTGAACGTTGTCAATCACGGCAGGGTCGCAGTGCAACACTTTCAAGATCAACTCGGTAGTGTCGAAGCTGCTCAAAGGATGGAGATTGATACCGAAATGTTGGGCCAAATCACGGGGCAAAAGCGACTTCTTGCCCTGTTCTTTGTCAACAGACAGTTTGGGACGTGCTTTCATGGCGCTAATTTTCACGGCAAAGAATTCTTCTACTTCATCCAAGATCCCCAATTTCACGATTCCTTCTCCAATATCGTCGGATTTATCCAACTCCGTCCAGAAGGTGTTGTCCAACTGATGACTCTCTATCTTGTCCCAGTGGATCTGCTTCAATTTCCGCTTGGGTTTGGGTAACTTGTCGATGATACTTTCGTTCAGAGCTACTGGTTCTACGGGTTCTGGCACCGGCAGAGACGTTATGCCTCTATCAGCCTTTTCCAGGTCGACTTTTAAAGAGGGTGCATCAGATTTCGGAGCAGCTTTAGCCAATAATGGAGGCATAGGTGGAGGTGGTGGGGGTGGTAAATTTACTGGTGCCGAGCCTTTTCTTGTCAATAATGCAGGTAAAGGCGGTGGAGGAGGAGGACCAGAGAATGTTGCTGCTTTTTTCAACATCTGAGGTAATGGGGGTGGTGGTGGTGGGCCAGAGAGCAGTGGAGCTGCAGATTCTGGTGTGTTTGCATTCTCGGCTCTCTGGGAAACACCCTGCAACATTTTTGGTAGAGGAGGTGGTGGTGGGGGCCCAGTCTGGAATGGACCTGCACTGCCATCTGCCGTTAAAGGGGGTAACAAGGCTGTATTTGACGGATTCAGCGGTGCTGTAGAGCTTCTAACAGCCGAAATTCTAGGCGCTTCAAGCTCAAATATGTTGGAATACCGGGTTAAATCTACTCTCGTATCGTTTCTCTTGAAATCGATAGTATTAATGAACCCTGATGCAACACCGCTTTGTGAGCTGAACTGTGGCAGCTCACCTGTGAAATAGCCACCTGGTGAAGAAAGACCAAACAAAGGCGACTGTATCTTCTTGATTTCAGAAGACTTGTTACGTATGTTCAGGATGCCATGCTTGATGATAAGAGATTCTACAGGTTCAGAGCCACACGCTCTTGGCTCGGTGGGTGCCTGTAATTCCGGAGAGTCTAGAGAGATGTGCCCTGTGGAATCGGCTGTCGCCGGCGACGTGATAGGCTTGCCCTCTTTCAACAACTGGATATCTTTGCTGAGATTCTCGTTCCGCACTATTAGAAGAGAGTTCATGGTCTCTGCTCTATATAATTTTTCAAGAGTTATCTTGAACTCTCTTTTTAACCGTTCGGCTCTACTGTTTTCGTCGTCCAACATATGCTGGATCGAAGACCTCAATTCGTCGTTTTCAACACTAAGAGTCTGTATCACTTTGGATGACATTGGAGAATTGAGATTATCAAAGTCCAGCGAAGAGGCCACCTGGAACAATATTTGGGACGCCTTTTCGAGTTTCCCCATCATGCGAACGTCTCGCTTCGTCAACACATAGTGACAAGAGGCAAGAATCGAACGTATATACGACATGGCTTCTGCATCATCTTTATACACATTTACAGATCTACAAAGATCCGACAATAGCACATTGAACTCTCGCAACTGATTGGATTCTACGCTGTCTTCGGACTTGAACTCCTCGTACTTTTCGATCTGTTCCAACAGAAGAGGGTGGCCAAGTTCACGTATCTTTCGGAACACCGACTGGATTCCGCACTTGTCGAACTGGACTCTCAAATTCACTCTTTGTTGCAAATCTGAAGTCTCAATCAACGAGTTAGTCAAGAATAACGAAGCCAATGCGTAATGTTGCAAAGACTCGAGTTTTTCCAGGCGGGATGAGTCGAGACATTGGTCCAATACCCGGAACCACGTCTGGAACTTGTTATCACTATACAGGCTCAGCAAGAGCTCGAACCCGGCCAACACTTGTGCCTTTCCGGACTCCCAATAGGTCAACAACATCAAGAACTCGCTCATGGTCTTTCTGGTGGATATTCGCGGAGATGTCAAGCTCAATACACATTCTTGGACAGAAGTGGACCGCGACATTGCGTCAGCACCTTCCTTGAAGTTCATCAACTCTTTCAACAGTACCAGAATGGCAGATTCTATATCTAGCTGGTCATTTGTCTTGATACTTCTCTTGTTCTGTCTCTGTAACTGCACACTCAACGCCAGATAGCCCTTTAACAGTATAAATTCCTTGACAAACTCGTAGGAGCCTTTATGTAGCAGTGTCGCAAGTTGCCTATACTGTTTTACAGTGAGTCTAGAGCCCATAACTCGCGTTATGTACCATTGAGCGATCTCTTTTCTTGACATTTTGGGAGTTATTGAAGTGGCAGAGGCTTTTCTGCTGTCAGTGGGCCTAGAAGCCACTTCTGGAGCCGAATTTGCCGTAGATTGCCGTACTTTCCGCAATTTCAACTCCTCGCCACTGAACTGGTTCGGAATCTTCAAGATAGACGTCGAGGACGAGCCGCTGGAATGAGCCATTACCGGGTTCGGAGAAACACTGTCACTAGCAGAATTTGACTCAAAAGTGCCCACTCCTGCTATTCCTAGGCCCATTTTGACGACGTTTTTCACCTGGTCATCTCCAATTGCCACTTTGGGCACTGGTATGCGATCCAGTCTGGGCACATTTGTGAGTTCCTGGCCTCGCAGAGTGGACCTCGCGGCATCGACTTCTTGCACATTAGTACTGGAGCCGAACAGTCGCTTGAGACTCGACTTCAAGGACGATTTTCTTGAACTTTCCTGCCCGCTCGGTACTTCTGGTCCCATGATGTGTGCTGCGAATTGCTGAAGACCTGAGCTGCCACCTGCCATTCTTCGCTAAAACTGATCAGATCCAGAAAATGTTTTCGTGATACATCAACAAACTACCTGATCGGGCGAACGCAATACCATTACCCATCTAGGAAGTCTGTGTCCCAATTTGGCCTGCTCCGTGAATTTTTCCATAATTACCCCTTCGGGAAGTCGGCACTCTCACATGCTCTCGGCTTCAAAAAACCAAATCAGTGATGCGATTCCCCACTAATTTGTCATATATAAACGCAAGCTTTCCCCTGTCATTGTGATCCCTAAAGCTATCAAACAACAATCATGGACAGATTACAACAGTTGAGCTCGCATTTACAGTCAAAACCAAACTACAAGACCAAGTCAGATAATGATGTCGTCATAGTGCAGAGTTTCAGGACTCCTATCACCAAAGGTGGAAGGGGTTCTTTCAAGGACTTGAACTCCGATGTCATTTTGAAAAAGTTGACTGAAGAGTTTTTGAAAAAATTGCCGACTTCATTTGATGTCGGATTGATTGAGGACATCGTTATTGGGAACGTTTTGAATCCAGGTGCCGGCGCTAACGAGCACAGAGCAGCATTGTTGGCAGCAGGTTTGCCCCTGAAGATCCCTTTCATGAGCTTGAACAGACAATGTTCATCCGGATTGATGGCGATCAACGATATTTCGAACAAGATCAAGTCGGGCCAGATCTCGTGCGGATTGGCGGGCGGTGTCGAGAGCATGTCGCTGAACTATGGGCCGAAAGCGGTCCCTACGATCTCCGACGAGATCAAACTGGATAAAGAAGGTGGCAAATGTCTTATTCCGATGGGAATAACGTCTGAAAACGTTGCCCAAAAGTACCAGATCACCAGGGAAAAGCAGGATCTGTTTGCCGCCAAATCGTACCAGAAGCTGGAACTGGCTATCCAGCAGGGTTTGTTCAAGGATGAAATCTTGCCTATTACGATTGATGTTGAGGCAGAAGATGACGATGACGACGAAAGTGAGGACCTGAAACCGGCCAAGAAGCTGAAAAAGACCGTTTCAACGGACGAAGGGCCACGTCTGGGTGTCACTGCAGAGTCTTTGGGCAAGATCAGACCGGCTTTCAAGGGATCTACTACCGCAGGAAACGCATCCCAAGTGTCAGATGGCGCAGCCTTGGCATTGTTGATGTCTAGAAAATTGGCCAATGAGTTGAACTTGCCCATCTTGGGTAAGTACATTGAGACTAACGTCAGTGGTGTGCCTCCAGAGATTATGGGAATTGGTCCAGCCGTGGCCATTCCAAATTTGTTGAAGAAAACAGGCATCGACAAAGACGAAGTCGCCGTTTACGAGATCAACGAGCTGTTTGCATCTCAATGTTTGTTCAGTATAGAAGATATCGGATTAAATCCGGAAAGAGTCAACCCTAGAGGTGGGGCTATTGCTCTTGGGCATCCATTGGGCTGTACTGGTGCTAGACAACTTGCCACGATCTTGAGAGAATTGAAATCGGGAGAATACGGTGTCGTTAGTATGTGTATAGGTTCCGGTATGGGAGCTGCTTCTTTGTTCTTGAAGGAGTGATCGAATATAATGAATCTAGTGTATGCAGGAGCGTAGAATTATAGTAGTTAACATAAGCGTCATAAGATTTCAATAATCTGGGATTTGTCAGCAGCAATGAAAGCATGGCTAACATATTAAGCCGCATTTATAGGGCGCTTGACTTTAGTAGTGATTTAGGGGAGAGAAATCTAGTGGTCATCGGTACACATCACAGCTGAACCAGATCATTGTGAGTGCAAAAAAAAAAAATGTTAATAGGATATCGGGGCATACTGGGAATTGAACCCAGGGCCTCTCACACCCAAAGCGAGAATCATACCACTAGACCACACGCCCGTTCCTGAGAGAGAAAAAGAAACTGACGATACATAAGGACAAAAGGGATGTTTGTGTAATGGTACACGACTTTTCGTCGATTGTCGATTAATGAAGTTGGGGGTACATGATACGGCTAAAGTGCATTGAGAGCAGGTCTTGATTAACGTATATACAACTAATCGCGGTAGGTGACCGGGTCCCACTCCGGCTTACTGACGTAGTACTCGTCGTGGTGAGTCAACGAATCCAAGTCCAGTTTCGACAACTTGAAGTCGAACAGCTCGAGATTCTGTGGCAATCTCTCCTCTTTGACGGTCTTTGGCAACGTGACAAAACCTTGGTCCAAAGACCATCTGATCAAGATTTGGGCAGTAGACTTGTTGTATTTTTCAGCCAACAGCTTCAATTCTGGATCGTCCAATCTCTGGCCTCTGGTTAACGGAGAAAACGCCTGGACCACAATTCCCTCTGATTTGAGGTAGTCTACCAAGTCCTTTCTCGTCAACCATGGATTGAATTCCACTTGGTCGACAGCGGGTTTGATCTTCAATCCCTCCCAGGCCAACAATTCCTCGATATGGTGTTTGCCGAAATTGGAAACCCCGATCGACTTGATCTTGCCCAGCTCTACAAATTCTTGCAAGGCCTTCCAGGTGCCCAAACGCAATTCCTTGCTGGTTTTTGGTCCGTGAATGAGCACCAAGTCGATGTACCCAATAGACTTGGCCTTTTCGACAGATTCGTTCAAGGCTTCAGTGGCCTTCTCATAGCCCTGTCTGTCATGTTTGACCTTTGTCGTGTAAAAAATCTCGGATCTTTTGACTTCTGGGTGGTCCTTCAAGAAGTTGGCAATACCTTCGACGACTTCAGACTCATTTCCGTAACCCTGTGCAGAATCAAGGTGTCTGTAGCCCTTGGCAAGTGCTTTGTACACTATATCACTGGCGACGTTCTCCGGGGTAAGGTAGACACCCAAGCCAATGACTGGGATCTCGTAGCCCGAGTTCAATTTGTAAGAGGAGTGGATATTCAAGTCTAAAGACATTTTGATTGTAATTGTTGAACGGAGATAACTTACAAGATCTGCCGACAAGGGGGGTTTTATACAAGCCGCGATTTTTCACTAGAAAAATTTCCCCGATGAGCCACAGTTAAAAGCTAAAAGGGGGAATTGGAGAGATGCACACGACCAACTGCGTTGGATGAGATGAGGTGGGTTATGTTGGCGGACTGGGTGATTTACCCACTATCTTGGTAAGAGAATTGGCTGAGTGTGCCTATGCTGTTATATAGTAAGCGCTATACAACGTGTATGGAAAAACACATAAATCCAGAAAAGCTGACGACACTGTGAGGCACTATAAAGACATAAAGACACATTGAAGATACAATAGAGACACTATAAAGACACAGTGACGATACATTAGAGACACAAAATAGCCAGAAACAGGATATAGATCAAAACACAGATGACACCACATCCAAAACCTTACTCAGATACTCAAAACTTGCTCAGAAGAACCTCTAATACAAAAAATGGAGGATGCTACCTACTACTAGTGCCATATTGGGGGTAATTAGCCGTGGCAGCACTTGGGTCTGGCAGGAGCCTCAAACACACTTGAAAACACTCAATAGCACTCAATGACGTTCAATAGCACACATCCCAGCAGCAGCATTTGCAACAAGAGCTACTCCACTAGCCTCACACCAACGGTGTTTGACATCTCTGATCCCTTCAACAAAGCATCGGCTGACTTCTTAAGGCTGAAAAAAAATGAAAAATCAGATCGGACCATTTTGCATCATTTGATTTTTTCCATTTTACAAACGACAAACATCTGCCCATATATAAGCGCCATCGGACCGATATTGTGATTGGAACACAGCTCAATACTAAACGACACTGATCACACTCACTACCACAATGTCAGAAGAAATCCCGATCAGGAAACAGATGGAAGAGTTGGTCTTCCGGAAACAACTGGAGATTGTCAGGGGCTTGGAAAGCTTGGATACAGTCAAATTTAGAGCAGATAAATGGGAACGTGGTAACGAAGGTGGGGGCGGGACTTCTATGGTGATCCAGGACGGATCCACATTCGAAAAAGGTGGAGTGAATGTCAGTGTCGTGTACGGACAATTGCCAGCAGCAGCTGTCTCCAGGATGAGACTGGACCACAAGACACTTCATGTGGATGGAGACGGGTCTTTGAAGTTCTTCGCCTGTGGATTGTCCTTGGTGATCCATCCACATAACCCACATGCTCCTACGACGCATCTGAATTACAGATATTTCGAGACCTGGAACGAGGACGGCTCCCCGCAGACGTGGTGGTTCGGTGGAGGTGCCGACTTGACTCCCTCGTATCTCTACCTGGAGGATGCCAAGTTGTTCCATTCGAAGCACAAAGAGCTGTTGGATAAGTACGACGTGGAGTTGTACCCTGCGTACAAGAAATGGTGCGACGAGTACTTCTACATCGGCCACCGGAACGAGTCCAGGGGTATTGGGGGGATCTTTTTCGACGATTTCAACTCGAAACCGGCTCCAGAGATCTTGAAAATCGTCGAGAGTTGTTTCGATGCGTTCTTGCCTAGTTACTTGCCAACTATTGAGAGGACCAAGGACTTGCCGTTCACAGAGCAGGAGAAACAGTGGCAGCAGATAAGAAGAGGTAGATACGTAGAGTTCAATTTGGTGTTGGACAGAGGCACGAAATTCGGGTTACAGACGCCGGGATCCAGAGTCGAGAGTATCTTGATGTCGTTGCCGAACACGGCCAGCTGGAGGTATGACCACAAGCCGGAGCCTGGCTCAAGAGAGGCCGAGTTGTTGCAGGTGTTACAGAACCCGGTCGAGTGGGCCTGAAAGGAAGGGCCGATTCGTGAATGCCTCAAAATGCCTAGAATGGCAATGGTAACTTTGCCACTATAGAAAATAACATGTGTGCAAATGCTTAGAAAACAAAACGTCGTATATACCAGGAACGATCCATTATGATAAGCCCAGTAGACTTTTGTAATTTTTAATTTTATGCCGCGGCATAAAGTGGAAAAAAAATATTTGACTCTATCTTATCAAATACCTGATAGCAAGATATCAAACATCATACAACAGCTATGTGGCTCTTGAAGTGCACTTGTCTGGCGTTTTTAGTGGCTCAGTATGCCGCCAGCTTCCCCGTACTGGAATCTCCAGAAAACCAGGTCCCAATTGGGGCTGGCTCGGTGTTGGAGCAGATAATTGCAAATCTCGAATTAAACCCTGCGCTCTTGGAGCAGCAGGAAGTCGTGGACATCTGGGACCAATTGGCGTCGGAATTTTCGCCAGAAGAGCTCGAATACGAAGTTCAGAAGCTCTATAACCAGAAACTGACGTCATCTGGGTCTAAACACCTCCCGATAACACTGAACTGGGAATTCGTAGGCGATGCAAACTACGGCATGCGGGTAAAACCTCTTTCTATGCCCGAAGTGTTGCAAATCGACACCGTAAAACAGTATTCTGGATACTTTGATATCGGAAAGTTCGATAAACATCTCTTCTTCTGGTTTTTTGAGTCCCGGCACGACCCGGCCAACGACCCGGTCATCTTGTGGTTGAATGGAGGACCTGGATGCTCCAGTATGACCGGTTTGTTCTTCGAAAATGGACCCTCCACTATCGCCGAAGACCTGGTTCCGGTTTATAACAACTTCTCGTGGAACTCCAATGCCTCGGTAATCTATTTAGATGAGCCTGTAAACACCGGATTCTCGTATTCCTCGGTTCCCGTCGGCACGTCGGAGCAACTGCTGCAAGATGTTTACCTATTTTTGGACTTGTTCTTCAAAAAATTCGCCCAATTCAAGCAAAATGAATTCCATATTGCCGGCGAGAGTTACCTGGGCCATTATATTCCAGCTGTAGGACATGAGATTCTCCAGCACGACGACAGAATCTTCAACTTCAAGAGTGTGATGATCGGAAACGGTATCACCGACCCCTATAAGCAGATTCCCTCTTTCAGAGGAATGATCTGTGGCGAAGGTGGCTACCCAGCCATCGTTTCACCGGAAGAGTGTGAAGAAATGGACAGAAATCTCCCAAAATGTCTACTGCTGGTGGACATCTGCTACAAACATACCTCCTCCGTAACCTGTGTAGCCCCGACTTTCTTGTGCCAGGATCTTCAAAAACCCTTTCAAAAGACAGGAAGAAACCCGTATGATATGAGGCTCCACTGTGGCGAGAGTAATTTGTGCTACGAGCAACTCAACTACATCGTAGAGTACTTGAACAACCCAGAAGTCCGGCAACTGCTCGGTGTAGAAGTAGACAAATTTGAGCCTTGCTCTGAAAGAGTGGGCTACGACTTCTACTTCCGCGGTGATCTTTTGAGGCCACACCAGCAGGACGTCACTGAGTTGTTGTCCAACGATGTCGCTGTCTTGATCTACGCAGGTGACAAAGACTACATCTGCAATTGGCTTGGAAACCACTACTGGACTGAGCAATTAGAATGGGACGGTATGTACGGATTTCAGCTGGCACCTTTAGAGAAGCTCGCAGTGGGAAATCTGACCGCAGGTGAGGTGAAGAATTTCGACAACTTGACTTTTTATAGAATCTATGACGCTGGGCATATGGTCCCGTACAATCAGCCCGAGATCGCTCTCCACATGATCAACACATGGATCTCTGGAGACTACAGATATGGTTTATAAGCAATAAATATTTATTTTGACGTGGAACTTGGCAGCGATATAGAGTAATGATCTCGGTGGATTGAAAAATCCAAGATGTCAATGTTCTCAGTGATGTGAAAACATTTTTGGGGATACAGATATGGTTTCTAAGATAATCAGTATCGATTTAAAATGGAAATAGCACACTTGAACTGTCTCAGGAGCAGTATAAAGTACGGAAAGGAGATTAACAGTCACCACAGTCCACCAGTCGGGGTGATGCTGATCTTTGGAGATTACAGTTCTGGTTAGAAGACAATCTCTATTTTGAAATGATAAATTGAAAAGTAGTTAACCACAAGAAAGAATAAGAGGTATCGGGGTATAATTGAAATAATGCCAACATCAGTCAAAGATGTCGGTGACGTTGAACGTCTTCTTACAGTTGTCGAACTGGTCAACTGTGAAGGAAGAGACGTAGCACCAGTTGCCCTCACACAAACCTGAACTCTCGCAGTCAGTGGTGTATGGAGAGTATCTAGTCTCGTAGTTTGTGTACAACTGGTTGAAAGACATGTTGCCCTTGATTCCCTCTGCCACCAAGTGCCAATAGGTGGCATTCAAAGGTGAAGTTGACGGCCATGAGATGTTGTAACCCTCTCTGGCGGAGTACTCGAACTCCCAGACCGGCTCTGAACCGTTGTTCACAAATGTCTCGTTCAACTTGGTGTAGTAGTTGTAACTGTTCATAATTGAGAACGTCTCGGTGTCTACAGTGTAGTATCTCCAGGCTGGGTTGTTTTCGATCCATGGAGTCACAGCCTGGGTGATCCAGGCATGGTTGATTACGTCTTCGACAGTCTTGGTGTCGTTCCCAGGACCAGAGTAAAGAATAGAGAACTGGTCCAAGTGGGTGTGCCCGAAAAAGAGCCCGGCAATGGTGTAAGGCGAGAACCTTTCGACTATCTGGGCAAAAGCCTTGGCTGGAACCGGTAACAGGTCTTCGTTCAACGGAATATGGGCAATGATCCAGACTCTTTGGTCTTGCTCTTCTGCACTGACCAACTCATCTACCAAGAATTGGAACTGGTCAAACGAATCCGGATTACTGGCATTCCAGTAGTTGTACAAGTTTGACTGGTACCAGGCATTGGAATTCAAGGCGATGACTTTCAAGCCTGATTTCGTCATAGTTGAGTATCCGGTGTAGTGGGTTTTAGCATACTGCAGTTGCGTGCTGTTCAACCAGTCGTAATCTTCCCAAATCTCTGCCATCAACTCAGCATTCCAGTCGAACAAGTTGTCGAAACCGGACGATTTCTGGGCCATCTGTGCGTATGGGAAGGTATCGTGGTTACCCAAAACTGGGAACACGGGCAAGTCGTCTAACTTGTGTTTGATGTCTCTGAAAACATACTCTTCTTCCCTGACAGCTGTTTCAAATGGGATGAACTTCAGCTGGTCGTGGTCCACCAAGTCTCCGGTGAAAATAGCAAATTCAAACGACAAGTTCAAGCTCTTTTGGTAGTCTGCAATGGACTTCAAGGAGCTGTTGATCAACACCTCTGGGGCATCACACTCATAGTTACCAAAAGTCTGTGCCGGCCACCATACATCGGTATCGTTGTCTGCAAACACGTAGATGTACGAGCCTAGCACAAATTCTCCATCGACGTATGAAGAGTTGTAATAACTCCGGCCATTGGAATCGAACAAGGTCAAGTTGGTGGTGAAATTAAAGCCAGAAGGTATATCCTTGTTGAAACTATGTGGAGTACAGCACATGGAATCGGTGCAATTAGCTTCTGCTCCGATCGTGTAGTCCAATTCCAAGTGGAAATCACTTATGTGTAAGACGTTGATGGTGGTGTTTCCCGGTTCGGGCAGAACCTTGTACTTGTCCTGTTTAGCAGGCCACATGTACGACAAATCGATTTCAGGTGTAGTTGGCTTGTCGCAGACGTCCTCCTGGTAGTGACAGTACAATTGGCCATCGTATCCTGATGGGTCCATCAACGTTAACAAGTTGACAAAATTGGTCCCGGTGGTTCCGTTCTGAACAGTGTTTCTGCTGTACTCAATGTTACAGCTGGTGATGGTATCAAAGTCACTGTCGATACACCACTCAGTCCAGGCAACTGGAATAACGTCAGGCAACGTCAATGCCAATGCCTTCCCCAATTCCAATCTGGAGACACACTTGTCACAGTCGGATAAGTAGGTGCTGTTACCGATCTCGAACAATTGTTTGATGGCATTGTCCACCTTCGTGGAATTGTACAAACTGGGGCTGGTGGTTCCATACTGCAGTGTCAAATTTTTGCTAATGGCGTCCACTTGCGTCTGATTGTACAAGTTGATGGCATCTGCCTGCGACTGGTTGTGCAGGCTAATATTGGCAGCGGCTGAAACCGCAGAAACGAACGCACTGAAACTCAAAAACTTCATCGTTGGCTTCTGCTCCACCCAAAGTTGCAAGAGGCAATCCCGGGTTTTTATATCCGGAAGAACATACCCACTCCTTGATAATTCGGTTCCTACGTATTCAGGTCCACGGGGGGTTAGATTGAAAAATTAAAAAAATCTTATTTCCTGCACGTAATTAAGTGCCAAAAGAGGAAACCCTTAATTTAAAGGGAACGATGCCGTTTTCACAAGAGTTAACAATAATAATTGCGATTTGCAGTAGCCTCGGCCTTGTGTAAGGGCCTTTCACAATCACTTGCCCCGGAATTGCAGCGGGGCCATCTCTGATCGCAGATCTTCACCACGTGGATTCAGTTCATTTTTTTCTTAGTCAGATGTGCATTATATAGACAAGTACTGCCGTAAATACCTTCCGCAAGGTGCAGCCACAACGGAAACAATTTCAGGTAGATACTGGAGCCAATGTAAACAACTATACAACTTTAGTCCTGTTGAATTTCTCATAATTCAGACGGAGCCTCGACAAGAAAGTGTCGGTATCGAGATAACAGCCCTTCAACCACCTTTCTTCGGCCCCATCACTCTGCAAGAACAGCTTCCTACTGTGTAACACTCTCCGGTTATCAAAAATCACACATGTGTTTTCTGGCAACTTCAATTGGTACTGGTTCAGTGGGTCGTTAATCAACTTTTCAAACAACTCAAACCCTCTCAAGAAATCCTTCAAAATCGACCCACTGTTGGAATGTTCTACAATCTCTTTAGAATCGAATGGTGCCTGGAATTGAGGTGAGTAACTCACCTCCTTGATCGGTTGCTTGCCATTGAGATTCGTATAAGTCTCGTCTTCTTGGATCAAAGGATGCGTGTGGTAGTAGTACTCGTTGTCGTTGTGGTAGTGGTATGCTATCGGGACAGTCTTCAATGCCATGTACAGAAGTGGGTCCAATTCCGAGATCTGGCTCGCCAGCTGGAACAGATCTGCAAACACGTTTTCGCCGCCGGAGGTCTGATTCTTGATGGAATGGAGTAATTGCAATCCTGGCGGTGATTCGTAGTACAACAAGTCCATATGAAGCGGGAGCTCGTAGCTGGTGTACAGGATATTCTTAGCCTTCGGTATGCTCTTGACGTCAAACAACTTCCCATAGAAAGTCTCTCTTATATAGCCGATTCTGTTGGCGATTTTCTCGATGTACCATTGGCCATTTTGGGACTGTTCCGGCACGTCGTTGATGAAGATCAAGCCGTATTTGTTCAACACCAAGAGCAGCTTGTAGAACGTCAGATCGTCACTCAAATACTGGTCGTACTGGAAATTAATCAACGAACGGTCCAATTCTTTGTCATTCCAAACGGTTCTTCTCAAATCAAAGTGCCTTCCACGTCTTCTGCCCTCCTGGGTGGCGTAATCTTTCAAAAAACTCACTGGATAACTGGAGACATGTGGATTTTTGCCATGGCCCTTGTACCACTCAATCTTCAACGAATCGCCTTCCAACACCGGAAGATCGTTTGGTTTGCAGTTGTCGGTGATCTCCAGAGTCGTGAACAACTTCTGCTTCGAATTTGGCTCCACAGATTTGGGGGCGGTGCACGAATCTCGCAAGAACAAGTTGTTGAAACATACCTCTGTGCCATCGTCAAAGGTCAATTCTGTGGATATGCTGTTGCAATTCCCCACTTTCACGCCCTGGGAATACAGCCTGATATATCTCGGACTTGGAAATGCTCTCAATCTGTGTCGAAGCCACATTTCTTTGTATAGACTGTTAGCGCGGTTGCTTGAACTATCCTAGACGAGATCGTTCCTCGGTTATATGCGATTGTTTTTTTTTTGTGGGGTCACGCAGAATTTTTCAGAGCCCATCGCACTGCTCGGTTAAAATGGAAGACATTTAGCTGTATAGAAAATATATAATCAGAGGCCAGGCACTTTGGCGACCTGGTCATTCAAGTCACTGGATCCTGAATCTGAACCGTCGGTGGCTTCAGCAGTTGCGGCTTTCAGTTTCTCACCTTCGGATCTCAAATCAGATTTCTGCAGCTCGGCATCGTCTACTACAGAGTCAACCATCGAAGAGTACTTGACGTTTTTGTTATCGTTTGGCTTTATCACATTGCCCTTGTCGGCTTCGGTGCTCTCGAAATCTGTCGCCTTCTTGTAATTGTTCGAGGTGCCCTTATTTGCCCCGGTCACCTTGTTCAGCAATCCACTGACAAAAGACGTTTTTCCCTCTTTTGTAGATTCTGTGGTGTCATCACTAGTTGAGCCTGACGTCAAATTTGACAACAAGTTCTTGGCAGTTCCAAGGATCCCGGATGACGTGGATGCGTCCGTTGCCGTGGTTGCATTGTTTGTTTTGATTGCTTGTTCTTCGCTTGACATGGTGTTAGTTCTTGGTATACATCACTATACTATTTTACACCTGGGCCCCTTGCCTAATTTATACCTAATCCACTTAAACCCGCTCCCAACGGCACCGCTCTGGTTCGGAATTGTGTGAATTGCTGTTTCTTATCGATGAAATTCGTTTCAAGCCCTGCCCGGAGCCCTGGTGTAACTGTGGTTTTACAATTGCTGTTGTTGCATTACATTGGGGGTAACACAAAAATGCAACAACCGGGGCGGCAATCTAAGGATAAGTCACGTGATTACCCTCGGAATACCCTGCTTTTCAATCCTGATAGCCACAGCTCATCTCAAATTGTTTAATAATTCTCCGATGTAGTGTAACGGCTAGCACGGTCCGCTTTCACCGGGCAAACCCGGGTTCGACTCCCGGCATCGGAATTTTTTTTTTATATTTTTCTCTAGCCCCTTTTTTACAACTTTAACTGATAACTCGATTTCCCCTCCTACAATTAACCAACTTCAGTTCATGTATTATGACCATCTTTGAATTATAACAGATCTATACGGTTTATTTACAAGCCTACTTGCCCCTGGTCAAGACACTGTTGGTCAAGAACTCCAAGGCACTTCTGGCGTCGCTCTCCGGGAGACATCTCAAGTTCTTTAACAGCTCGTTACAATACGACAACAGTAACTCTCTGGTCTTCTCTACCCCCTGGCAACTTCTCACCAGCTTGATCAGGGACTCTATATCGTTTTCGTCGGTGAATTTTCTACCAATCATCTCCCCTAAAGAGGGGTTTTCACGCCATGCGTACAAGATCGGGGCCGTTGCCAACCCCAATTTCAAGTCCAGTTGCGACGGTTTGCCCAATTCTGCATCACTTCGAGTATAGTCCAACATATCGTCGATGATCTGGAAACAGAGCCCCAAATTACGGCCGAACTGGTAGCAACTGTCGATGATGTCTTCGTTGGCTCCCGACAATACAGCAGCAGATCTCGACGATTTCGACATCAAGCTCGCTGTTTTCAAGTACGTCTTGTGCAAATAGTACTCAAACAGGGCATTTACGTTTTCCTCGTGGGTGATTTGGTCCAGCGGCTGCTGCACGGAGAATTCGTGCACCTCTGTCGGGACTTTGCCGGTGGATTTAGGCACTTCCTTACCCTCTGGGCCCTCCAAAACGTCGGTATTTGGCTGCAAAACGGTGTTCTTCAACTGCATGAACTCGCCTTCTACTAAATTTGCAATTGTGGTGGACATCAACTCGATCACCTCCGGGTTTCTCAAACGGGAAATCAGCACCGAGGCCCGGCCCAACAAGAAGTCCCCGGCCAATATCAGCATCTTGTTGGTGAATGCGACGTTCCCCGAGGGTCTGCCTCTGCGTGCGTCGGAGAAATCGATCACATCGTCGTGGAGAAGCGACAGCGTGTGTATCATCTCGACGATTTCCGCCAACCGGCGCTGCTTCGGCAATATGCCGTTTTGGGCATCCAATTCCGGCAAGATCCCGAGCGGTTTCGTCAAAGGATCCAAGACGATCTTCGGGTTTATGCCGTGCAAGATCCGCAACGGGGACAACGAGTCGTCCACGGATCTGCCGGCGATAGTGGTCCTGGAGGGGAGTCCAGGGTAATCTGGCTGGTTTACCACGTCCAAGGTGTCTATTTCAATGCGGTTTCGTTCTGATTTCGGGATTGCCAGCAACAGTTTCGCCAATAGCAACACGATCAACGGCCTGACGTTCTTTCCCTCGGCCTCGAAGTAGTACAGGGCGACCTTGTTCAACATCGGATGGCCCGATGAGATCAACGACGCAATGTTCTTCAGCAACGACGACATCTCGCCGCTCACGATCGAAAACGGGTCTTTGAAGTGGCGCAGCTGTGGCTGGACCAATTTCTCCAGCGCCTCCACGGCGGTAGCCCACGAGGACTGGTGGCGGGCTCGGAGCGTCGGGAGTCTAGTGATAGCGCGGTACATTGGTTGCTATGTGGTGGTGAAGTGGGTATAGGTTAGCGATTCGCTTTATGCTGGATGTTGTTCGATTCTCGGTGATTGATTATCGGGTCGTGTAGTTAGCGGGTCGTGGGAAACCAATTGAGTCGTCTAGTGTGCTGCCAGTGCATTGACTAACAGATCTCATAAAAGTTTTCTTGAAAATTCCCTGAGAAAAATATCAAAATGTCAAAGAAAATGCCAGAGGAAAAAATGCAAAGGAAAAAATCAAGTGGACAGCCAATTTGTATGGAAAGGGGCCCGAGAAGACACGACAAGGGCAGTCAAACAGGTCGTTGAGCAGCGGGAATTGGCTGAAATTGTACCATTTACATCGCACAATACAGGGCAACCCAAGAGTCGTGCAAACCCCCCAGAATTCCTCCGCCATGTCCGAAACTTCATGGATACTGACGTTTCCTGGCTACTCTGCGCTACAGCACCACACAAAGACCACGCTGGCCAAGATCCTCCGGACGGGTCCGGTCCCACGGCATGTGGGCTTCATCATGGACGGGAACCGGCGGTATCTGCGCCGCAAACATATAGAGTTAAAAGAAGGCCATAATGCGGGCTTCAACAGCATGGCCCAGGTGTTGGAGTTGTGCTACGAATGCGGTGTAGAACTGGCCACCATGTTCCTGTTCAGTATCGAGAATTTCAAGCGCTCGTCCATCGAGGTCAGCTGGTTGATGGAGTTGGCCAAGACTCGGTTTTCCCAGATAGTCGAGCACGGAGACTTGTGTGAAAAATACGGCGTCAAGATCAAAGTGTTGGGCGATATCACATTGTTACCGGACGATGTGCAACAGGTCTTGATCAAAGTGCAGCAGATCACAAAAGATAACAAGAGAGCGGTTCTCAACGTGTGTGTACCGTATGCATCACGTGACGACATGACACATCTGATCAAGGCGATCGTGTCCAAGGTGAAGCTCGGGTCCATGGATGTGGATCAGATTTCAGAAGACACCATCACACAGCATTTATACACGGCAGATTCGCCGCCTTTGGACTTGTTGATCCGCACAAGTGGGACTTACAGATTGAGCGACTTTCTCTTGTGGGAATGCCACCGGTCAGGGTGCACCATCGAGGTGACAGACACCTTGTGGCCGGACTTGACTCCGTGGAAGCTCTATGTGATATTGGTCAAGTATAGTTACAATAGGTTCAGGTCGGGTCAATAGGCGTATGCGGAGCACATGCTAAACTTGTGCAATCGCATTTGCCGCTACATGTACAATAATAGATATATCTATGATCAAATTACCTATTTGTTCGACTTCTGGGCACTTTCAAACTCCTCTTTAAACTTGTCGGCGTTCTCCTTGTTTCCGAATCTGATGGCCAAAGTTTGCAGCTCTGGTTCACCCTCAGAGATGTCAGCAGTCACAGTGTAGACCCAAGATCTATCACTTCCAACGTTTGGTTTCAATTCGTAATCTGGAGAGATGAAGTGGTTGGCACAGATCTTCAAAGTCTTGTCTCTTCTCATCAACAATCTAACCTTCTTTGTCTGTTTATGCTGTAAAAATTTAACGTCTCCGGTTCCTCTTTCCTTCCATTCTTTTAATTCAGAGGCAAATTTGAACAATTTGGCCCGGACTTTGTAGAGCACTTCTTCTTCTTCTTCGTTGGTCTTGACATCGACTTTCTCCAATTTGACCAATGGCTCGAAATGGACATCGGCTTCTTCTTCTTCGGCTTTATCTTCTTCGGCATCTTCTTTCTTTGGTTCTGGTTTCACCTCTTCTTCTTCTTCTTTCTTCAGTTCCTTCTTCTTGGCGCCTCCAAACATGGAAAACACATCTGCGGTTGGCGGTTTAACGGCGCTAGCCTGTTTCTTGGATTCTGGGGTCTTGGTCTCGTCAGACATCTTGTCAATGGGGTTTTGAACGTTTGCTTAGTGGTGAGTTGTTGTCGCGAAATCACAATTTGATTTGAGAAAAATTTTTAGAGGAGGTTTCCTGTTTGGGGTTTGACTGCCTAGTGCGGTAATTTTGGACCGAGGGCTCGAGGTTGCCATGATCGATGGATATAGAAAGAGGTGGGGCAGAGGACGAAAGCGAACAAAATCGCAACAGCCGTTTCCTGTCAGTTCCTGAATAGATTGTGACAGAGCTGTGGCCAAATCCTGGCCAAATACCCGCCCGGCCAGTCGCGGCCATGGCTGAACCAGCCTTTCCAGCCGTTCCACAAACAGTCGTGCTCCTCAACCCAAAAATACCCCAAAGCATTCCGTGACTAGCTTTAAGTCGTGTACTCCACCCCAATTCTTACCCCCTTCTTGCTTAGTAGAAGATTCGATGAGACAGAAAAATGTCATCAGCAGGCAGCAGCAGCAAATTAAGCTATTAATTACAACATTGACATCAAGTTTGTGAAACAGATATCTGGTTTCTGGTATAAAATCTTGCGCAGAATTCGATAATCTGTATTGTGAGTGTCTGTTTGAATCAGTTACCCGATTTCAGTGGCCAAATTAGACCAATTAGACCATGATGGATTCCACATCCCCTAGAGCTTCTATCGTGTCGCCACCAAGGCACCAACAACTGCCGCAATCACTTCACAGTGCAAACCATAACGGTGAAAGTCAACAACCGCAATTCTCGCAGAATTTTGACCCAACTCCCGAAAGATCCAACTCAGTTTCGAGCACAGCAAGCGATTCCCCACAATTCAAAGAGTACTACCACCGCCGTCATAGAAGGTCATCGTCCGGCGAGGACATCGATCCATATTCAAGTGCCGATGTCTACTACGGTCCCAACACGGATCCGACGTTGCTGAACAAGAGCTCCAAGATTGGGCGCACCAGGACAATGTCCACTGTAGAGACCAAACTAAACACACCTGTACAGGAAGATAAGAGCTTTATGTTGCGGAGGAGACTGTCGTACGACGAGAAATCCAGCTCGAACCGTCGGTTCTTTATCAGCGACATCGACGCCACCTTGAAGGAGTTGTTGGACAGCGAAGACAGCGACCGCAACATGCAGATCACCATCGAGGACACGGGACCCAAGGTGTTACAGTTGGGAACCTTGAACAGCAACGGCTACAAGCAGGCAGACATCCGGGGCACGTACATGTTGTCCAATTTGTTGCAGGAGTTGACGATTGCCAAGCGGTTTGGCAGGAACCAGATGATCTTGGACGAGATGCGTTTGAACGAACACCCCGTCAAGAGATTGAGGCGGTTGATTGTGACCCAGTTTTGGAACTCCTTGACGAGGCAGTTGGAGGACTCGAACATCGGGATCATGGCAAGGGACACAAAGATCCATACTCCCGAACTGAAGGTCCCGAGGATCTACATTCCGAGAGCCGAGGAGGAACAGTACCACTATTTCAAGAAAGTGGCCGACTTGAACCCGCAGTTGCGACTCGACGTGGAGTATTTGCCCGAGCAAATCACAGCCGAATGGGTGAAGTCTGTCAACCACAAGCCGGGGCTCTTGGCGTTGGCCATGGCCAAGAAACAGGACCCGGTCACTGGGGCCTCGTACCTCTCTCTGTACAAATATGTAGTTCCCGGGGGCCGGTTCAACGAGTTGTACGGCTGGGACTCGTACATGGAGACCATTGGGCTCTTGGTGGACGACAACATCGAGCTTGCCAGAGGCATGGTTGAGCACTTCATCTTTGAGATCAAGAACTACGGTAAAGTGTTGAATGCCAATAGAACCTACTATCTCTGTAGATCGCAGCCGCCATTTTTGACCGATATGGTGTTGCGTGTGTTTGAGAAATTGCGGAAACAGGACGAGGAAGATGCCTTGGACTTGTTGGACCGTGCCACGAAGCTGGCCGTTAAAGAGTACGAAACGGTCTGGTGTGTAGAGCCACGGTTAGATGTAGAGACGGGACTCTCCTGTTACCATCCCGACGGTGTTGGGATCCCTCCAGAGACAGAACTGACACATTTCCATGCAGTTTTGACCCCGTACTGCGAGAAATACGGAGTCAGTTTCGAGAAACTCCAAGAATTGTATAACGACCGTAAGATTGACGAGCCCAACTTGGATGAGTACTTTTTACATGACCGTGCTGTCAGAGAAAGTGGACACGACACTTCCTACAGATTAGAGGGGCGTTGTGCGAACTTGGCGACGATCGACTTGAACTCGTTGTTGTACAAATACGAGACAGACATCTCGGACATTGTAAAGACGTATTTCAACGACGAATTCACGTTGTACGACGGGTCTAAGACGTCATCGAAAGAGTGGGACGAGAAACTGGTGCAGAGAAAGGCCAACGTAGACAAGTACTGCTGGAACGAGGAGAAGGGCATGTATTTTGACTACGACATCAAGTTGAAAAAACAGTCACACTACGAGTCTCTGACGACATTCTGGCCAATGTGGAGTAAAATGGCCTCCGAGGCACAGGCCAAGCGGTTGCTGTTGGAAACGGTGTTGAAATTTGAGGAATTGGGGGGTTTGGCGGCTGGAACCGAGAAATCGAGGGGTTTGATCGGCTTGGATCGGCCCTCCAGACAGTGGGATTACCCCTTCGGATGGGCCCCACAACAGATCTTGGCATGGATCGGCTTGGATAACTACGGGTACACCTCGGTGCTGAGACGGTTGTGTTACCGGTGGTTGTACTTGATGACGAAGCTGTTTGTCGACTACAACGGGATTGTAGTGGAAAAATACAACGTCACCAGGGGAACTGACCCGCATAAGGTTGATCTGGAATACGGGAACCAAGGACTGGATTTTAAAGGTGTGGCTACAGAGGGGTTCGGATGGGTCAATGCCAGTTTTATTTTCGGACTCACGTTTTGTGATAAATTGCTGATCAGAGCCCTTGGAGCGGTGACTCCACCGCAGGTTTTCTTTCTGAATTTGAGACCCAACGAGAAAAAACTCTATGGTTTAGACACAAGTGTCAAATTTTCATTCTAATAATAGTCTATCTCGGATCTCACTCCACCAAGGCCAAATCCATCACGCTTTTTCGCTAGTGTGTGAAAATTCTTTTTTGGTCATCTGTTTTTTTCTATGCAGTCTCTTTCCCACTTTTAACCCCGTGGCATTGATTTTTTTTCTGTAGCTATAAAATGTTGTAGGAATCCGGCTGTAAGTGATCTGACACCAAGGCATAAATATAGTAAAAACATGGTTAAAGTTACGGTATTTGGAGCAGCAGGCGGGATTGGACAGAGTCTCAGTCTCTTGTTGAAGTTGGACCCATATCTCGACGAATTGTCGCTCTACGATGTCGTGAATGCGCCAGGTGTGGGACAGGATTTGTCACACATCAACACCAAGAGCAGAGTCACTTCATATTTGCCGCTGGACGGCGGATTGGAGGCCAGTTTGAAAGACACAGATATAGTGGTGATCCCGGCCGGAGTTCCGCGGAAACCGGGCATGACCAGAGACGATTTGTTCAAAGTCAACGGCGGTATCATCAGAGACTTGCTGCAGGGGATACTGCAATTTGCTAAGCCAAATGTGTTCACATTGGTGATTTCAAACCCCGTCAATTCGACTGTGCCAATCGTTCTGGAAGTTTTCAAGAAAAACGGCGTCTACGATCCACACAGATTGATCGGCGTCAACACTTTGGACTTGGTCAGAGCAGATGAGTTCATCAAGCAGGTTTTTCCTGAGCAATTATTGGGGAAGGAAATTTTTGTTCCTGTTGTAGGGGGACACTCGGGTGAGACAATTGTCCCATTGTACTCATTACTGGTTCCAGAGATCTATAAGAAGTTGTCCACAGAACAGAGACAGACTTTGATCCACAGAGTCCAATACGGAGGCGACGAAGTTGTGAAGCTGAAAAACGGGCTTGGTTCCCTGACTTTGTCAATGGCTTATGCAGGTTACAAGATTGCTTCTAAATTTATTCAGCTCTTGCTGAACGAAATTGACCAAGTTGAAGACGAAATTGCATATGTCGATTTGAACGACACAATTGAGGGTGTCGCACAGTTGAAGAAGATTTTGGAATCGAAATTCGGCGAATCCGAGTTGAAATTCATCTCGCTGCCAATCAAATTGAATCAAAAGGGGGTTGCTGCAGTCGATTACTCGGTGTTTGAAAACTGTAACCTGGAAGAGGACGATTTGATCGCCGTGGCTATTGAGCAGTTGAAGAAAAACATCGCCAAGGGTTCGGGATTTGTTACAGGTGTCGAGGCCTGATTGCCATGGGGCATCGTTTACGACTGGGGTTTATTTATTCTTATCTATTACCATATACATACAATCACACATAATGAGCAGTATATCAATATTCTTATCTCAATATTTTTCTTATAGCCACAGTCCCGTAAATTCGCATGTGCCTGATCTCTGCAAGAGGGGTTCAGCTGTTGGGTCGCCTCGGGTCTCTGGATCCGGTAAACCTTGTCTAATTGCTGTCACTCTCCGCCATGGCTCAGCGCGGGGAGCTGCCAAAAGCACCACTTGCTTCAATTTCCTAATTTGCGCAGCGTGCGGCCACAAAAAAAAAGAGGGTTAGATCAAGAGGGGACCAGCAATGGTTGTCTTTGGCCCGGGTGCTGGGCCCGGGCCTGGTTATTACGGCTAGAATTGAGAATTATTAGATATACAATTAGTAAAAAGTGTTGTTGAACAAGTCCTCATGACGTAATTCCCTTTCAACGACGTAATAGATTTCCATGACCAAATTGGGGAACTTGGCAGTGTAGTAATTGTAGAACCCCTCTGGCAATGGGCTCATTTTCTTCAACAAACTCGGCTCTAAATCGTTGAAATGGTGGTACTTGTTCCGGATCAGTCTGAGCAAGTCCATCAATTTGAAAGTATCGTATTTCCGGTATTTGCCCAAATTGTCCAAGAACTCTTGGTCAAATCTCGAGTACCATCCTTTAGGTCCAACCACGTTGGGCAGGATCTGCTCCAATTTCTGCAAGAGCTCCGACGGAGGATCACGTCTCTCGATTTCGAAACGATCACTCACTTTCAACAAGAAATCCAACTTCTTCTCGACTGACCAGAAAAAGGGGTGTTTCAAAATCAGCCCGGTGTCAGGTCTTCTTTTTGGGTTCTTGTCTATCATCTGCGAAATCAAATCTCTGCTTTCAAACAGATTCGGCATGATTTCTAACGTATCTAAATTGTACTGTCCCTTTACTATGTTTCCTTCCCGTAAATACCGGTCTCCAAACGGATGTTGTCCACCAGTTAGCACATAATAAAAGACACATCCCATTGAGAAAATGTCAATCAGTCTCGTCAATCTTCTGTTGGAGATCTCGTCATACACCAAAGGCTCAGTTATCTCCTGAGAAACCACACTGGTGGCATCCAGTCCGATATCACTGTCTACTAATAACTCTGGAGCTCTCCATCCGGAAGTTCCAGCAGCCTGTGCAGTGGTGGCCCTGAAGGACGACTGATCTGCTTCTAGCTTTTTACACAATCCGAAATCCGAGATCAACATGCGCACATTTTGCTCCATTTTCTCGTTTTGTTTGGATTTCAACACCTTTGGAGGCACCACCAAGATGTTCTGCGGTTTGATGTCACGGTGCACGATTTTCAAGCTGTGCAAATGGTGCAAACCCTTGGTGATCTGGTACAACACGTCGACGGGGTCCATCTTTCTACAGAGCTCCACATACTGCAGAGGTTTGTCCAACACGTCTTCCAACGTGGCAGAACAGAGCTCAAGGGCAATGTACAAGAACCGGTCGTTCTCCTGGGAGCAGAAATACCGGATCACGTTCGGATGGTCGTCGCTTTCTTGCAACAAATGCACTTCTTGCGACGCAACATCGTAAAAATCGATCAACATCCGCTTGATAGCCACTGGTCTGTTCTCAAAGGTGCCCTTATACACCACGGTTCCATGGGATCCATACCCCAAGACTACATCGGAGAGCACCAAGTTGTTTTTCGGTTTCATGGTGTTCACCTTGGCCGATGACGTGGACACAATGGTTTCCACATCGTCAGTTGGCGACGAAGATGACTCAGATGTCGGCACCACGTCCTTGTTCTTCTTATTCTTCTTCCCACCTCTGCTTCCTCTCTTCCTGGACTTCTTCAGAGGCGCAGCCGAGTCCTTATCCTGGGGCTCCAATGTCGGCTCCAATGTCGGCTCCAATATCGTCACTTTCTTTGTCATTTTCTGGTTCTCTTTGATGTTGTCGATCCTGTTCTGAATCTCATCTTCGTTGTCGTTTATGTCGTTATCGTTATCGTTATCGTCGTCCGTGTCGTCCACTTCTTCGAGACTCAGTCTCTCTCTCTTAATCAAGTTGATGCTGTTCTCCAAATTGTCGTCGCTCTTCATCAACTGGTCCACCAATTCCACGGCATGGTGAGTCCGCTTGAAAAAACCCAACTTGGACAACATCTGTGTGATCGGAGGTAGCACTCCCAACCGGGAAAGAGCTACAATGAACAAAAAGAACGTCAGCGTGGTCAAAGTGTTCTCAAATACTCTAAAGACGAATCCCTTCAAAGAATAGTGGTGGTACTGCGGCGGGTCAATCGATAACATGTCGGCAGTCGGAAGCGAGAGCCAACTCTTTTCCGGGGCCTTGCTGTGTCTTTCGTCTCTATGTTTCTGCCCCACCAGCGACGGGATGATGTTCTCCAGTAGTTGTAAAGAGTTTTGGCCGGCAAAGCTCTTGTGCACACCACTTATAGCTGTGAAAAACAAGTCCTCATCCAAGAAGTTCACAGATCTCCTCCATCTCTCGTTGAGACAGAACTTCAGCACCGGTGCAGACTTCACCAAGGACGGATAATTGAGTTCCGACATGGCGAAAAACGAGCCGTTCTTGGTGCGGCCGACAAAAGTGTCGTGGTTCTCAGCCAGCGACACTTTTTCGTTCAATCTCGGGTGCAAAGGATGCGGTAACAAGACAAAGTTGTCAGAACTCAAGTCCTGGAACACGTCAAAGACGTCTATCAGCACTGTAGGAAGGTTCGAGATCCATTTCGCCACTTTGGTCTGGGAATCGATCAGCAATAACGAGCTGTCGTGGAATGGTGCTATGTAAACCCCGTCTACAGAATCTCCATTCTGGACAACCAAGTCGTTATCGAGGTTGTTGGGGCCCCAGGACGTATAGGTCACGTTCCACAACGTGCTGTTGGCGCTCTGGGAATATATCGTCAACTCGTATGTGGTTTTCCCCAACAAAACAACGGGCAGGGCGTCTTCGTTCACTAGACACTTGTTCTCGTCTAAGCCAAACGAGTTCAAAACCTCGCCGGTCTCCAGGTTCACCTTGTACAATGACGTCTTCCGCAACCCGGTATAGATCTTGTCGTCGCCGTTGATCAGAAAGGGGCTCTGCGAGACCAAGTCCTTGATAGACGTGCTCACTCTCTGGAGCCCAAAGTTCTTGTTGAAGAAGAACAACGACCCCTCGTTATATGGCTCCACTATCCACGTTATATCGGTATCCGGATCTGGTTCTCTCAGATTCGACGACTGCACCAAGGGCTTCTGCCCGTGCAAAGTCCATATGAGCTCGCCTGTTCCCCGGTGCAAGGCATGCACATTTCCCTCTACATCGCTCGCCAACAAGAGATCTGTCACGGCAAACTCGCCTATAGATCTGCCGAGATTCGGAAGCTCGGAATCCAAGTGGATCGTTTTCACCTGTCCTTGCGGATGGCCCACTTCCTTGGGGCTCGGGTCTCCATATATCTGGACAGCGCTGCCCAAGAGCCCTAGTATGACAAAGAAGACGTATATGAATTTCATTTGAGCGGTGCAAGAGCCATTTAACTTGAGTGTCTCTTATAAACGTCTGGCCTTGTCGAGCGTAAGTCTTCACTATGACACTCTTGGGTGAATATTTGTTTACTGGGCTGGTTTGTACCCTATTGCTAGATCTGTCTTTTGATTACATCTGCGCCTTTTAGTGCTAAAAAATTTTACGCACTAAAATGACAGTGGTCGTGTCTGATCTGCTAAGTTCTGGATTGGGTAACTGGATTTGATATTGGGGCGCTGGGCGCTGGGCTCTGAGCGCTGAGTGCGCATGGAAAGGAAAATAAAATAAAAACAATCGAAAAAGGGATAAAGGGATAAACGTAAGAGAGGCACAACAGCATGTCCGTCGTATCAGTAGACGTCAGAAAGTACTCATACTTGAGAAGTGACTTGGGATCGGGCAACAACCCGGGCAACGTCCAGAAGTACCTTGCCAGCAGCAAAAAGAACGACACTGACGACTGGATACACCTCCCCTATAGAAGTGACATCTCGATACACTTCATCCGCTTACCGTACTCTAACGTGAATGTGCAGTCGCCAAATTGTAAGATAAAACTTGTTTGGAAGTCCACTGTCTTGGAGGATTTGAATCTCATCGAGATGACGTCACAATTCGACCAAGTCCCCATCTTGGCCATCTGCAAGTCCCCTGTAGTGGGGTTCAAGTACTTGGTGCACAAGGATCAGAATTTGGTCGTTTGTCGGTTCCAGATCAGTTTCAAGACAGATTCCACATATCAGGACTGCGTGAGGATGTTGACCCATTACGAAGTGCCTATGAGGGCACATGACGCCTTTGATGCACAGCTATCACAACAGTTGACGCAATTTGTAGCACCATCCATTCCCACTCAGATCAGTTTTACAGATATCAATACCCAGATTCCATGGCAAGAAACACAACTCCCAGACCCAACGGCATGGCATAAAGAGCTCGAGTCGATTAATTTCCCAAACGCCCCTATCTCTATGCCCCAATTATCACTGGCACTTCTGTATGCCTCTGGAGATGTCGATTATTTAACACTATCCGATAGAGAACTACAAAATGTTTTGAAAAGTCACTTGAATGATAATAACTTTTTACGATTATTGGAAAGAGTCTCGAAATTGATATAATTATTCTATAATACCAATAATGAGAACCAGATCACAAGCCAAAGACAAAATGGGGAAAAAGTTCTTTCAGGTGCATCGTTTGCGCTGATACTACTGGAGCTTGTAGTGACATCAGTGGAACTGCTACTGCTTGAGTTCGATGATGATAATGTGTTTCTCAAAGTGGCATGGATAGACGTTATTGAAGCTGTCACTGGGATGTAACTGCTCGAACTTCCACCACTTGACTGAGAGGATGACCCAGTGGCTGCAACAAATGTCAATTGGCTCACCGCCGTAGCCACGTACAGACTCACCTGCTCATATGCCTGTGTTGGCACCAAGTCTTCAGGCGCATACACGGTTGAGACCTTTACATCTGCTAACAAAGAAGAATACCAGGGGAAAGTAGTGATAAAGGTCTTGAACACGTCGAATGGGAATTGAGATGCCAATGCCGTGGTGAACTCGAAATCAGTGTTGCTGGCAATACTTTCATAATACTGGATCAAAGACTGAGGGAAACTCATGGTGTTGGACTCCATATAAGCTGTGTACTTGGCAACATCTTCGTTGAAGTCATTGAGGAACACCAAAATGAACTCAGAATCATAGTCCGCTGCCAATTTCAGTGCTTGCTCTAGTGCAATCTTCTCTCCCAGGCAAACAGCCGTCAAGGTTATAAAACATATAACTTGTATCAAGTTCATTGCTGTGGTTGTGATTTTTGGGGCTACATTTTTCAACTCCTGGGTTCTGCCTGATACTTAAATGAGATCCGGCCTCGGTGACTTATCGAGCAAGGTCGACGAATCAGAGATAAGGTCTTATCAAAATTACTCAATTGAGGTCACAAAGGGGGTTTTTGTTGAATTTTTCTTCCTGAGCAAAAAATGATTTTTGATAAATAAGATGCAGATAGATTGAGTTTATATATTCAAATGAGTGAAAGTACAGCTATGCTTTCAACATGATGTGTTTGGGGGAAAAAGTCGAATCCCTTTATGCTGTCGACTTTGTAAAGCTTACCATTTTCGGTTTCACTGAGGAAATATTCCAAGTCACGCAGTTGAGAATGAACGTTACAACTGATGTAGATGATCTTCAAAGGTTTAAAATCACTCAACTGTTTCATGAAAACCAGATCACATCCCTTTCTAGGTGGATCCAAAATGATCGAAGTCTTGTCACGTGGAAGCTTGATGTCGGCAAAGATCAGCTCCAGCTTACCCAGCAAAAACTCACAATTGGTGATGTTGTTCAACTCAGCATTACGTTTGGCAAATTTGACACTGTCGGCACTGATTTCCACACCGATGGATTTGGTGACAGAGTGAGACAGTGTGATACTGAAAAGACCAGAGCCACAGTATGCGTCAATGAGATAGTTCTCATCAGAACCTTGTAATTGTAAGTTTTCAGCAACGTATTCAATGACTCTGGGCAAGATAGAGTTGTTGTTTTGGAAAAATTCACCGGCACTGAACTCAAATTTGAAACCATTGATCATCTCCTGCACTATTTGTCTAGATTTCGTCACATATGTCTTGACTTGTGATGTGTTTTCGTCGGTTTCCATGTATACTTCTCCTGTGCTGGGGTCGATTTCTCCCTCAATAGCAGTGCCAATAGGGTGTGTGTTCTCCCTCAATAAGATGGTGGCTCCTTTCTTGTAGCTTTTATAGTTCTCAGCGAATTTTGACCTTTCAAACTCGATTCCTTTGTTGATGACGTTGGTTCCAATGACACATTCCTCTATATCGATGATTCCGTCACCGTCATGCTGATATCCCTCCGGCCTCCAGCTCTGTTTGCATTTAGCTCCGAATCCCAAGTGAGGTCTCTTTGAATCTTCATTCTGGCGACGAGGCAAGTCGAAATGCGGTGTCAATTTTGTCCTGTAAGAGTACTGCAAAGGGGAAGGCTCTGTCTGCAAGACCGAAGGTGTCTGGTCCAGGATCTTTGCGGCAAAAAATTTATAGGCATTAGCGATAACCGATCTCTTGATTTCCAACTGCTTCTCATAGGTCAACTCCTGGTACTGGCAGCCTGAACAGACACCAAAATATTTACACTTGACCAAGGACTCATCACGGTCTGGAGATGCACTCACCACCTGTAACAAGTCAGATTCCACGTAAAGAGGGTGTGTTTTGTAGATTTTCACCTTCACCACATCGCCAGGAATAGCAAAAGGCACCACCACGACTTGTTTTTTGGAGCTATCTTGGGGATTTGAGACCAATGCGAGCGAATCACCATTGGATGTCAACTTCAATACAGGAACTTCGTCCACTACGCGGTGGAACAAGGCGATATCCACAGTGTTGTTCAAGATTTCGTTGATCGGATTAGCGATTTGTTCTTCTGAGAGCCCCTGTTCGCTTATCAATTCGTGGATCTCGTGGTCGAGCACTCCCAAAGGTGATGTGGCTTCCACGTTCTTCTTCAGCTTGTACTTGCGGTTCTTCTTTTTCGCGACCACTTTGGACTTCTTCTGCGATTTGTCGTTGCTCGCATCTGATAACCGATGCTTCACAGGCTCAGCCAGCGCATTTGTCACGGTGTCTAATGATACGGGCAGCATATTCTTATCTCTGGCGTTTAACAGCTAGATGAGATGAGATCTGAAAATTTTTTATCTTTTTCCCCAAAAGTCGTGCGCAGTTGCCCGATGACATTGAGCTGAATTTGTATTGGCTGTCTATACATTGTGGTCTATAATATGGTACATTTGCGCTTCCTCCTGGTTGAAGTCTGTGGGATGGCATACGGGTTCTCGTCTTCATAGTAGTTGTCCTTGTAATACGGGTCCGAAGAGCCGTCGTCATAATTAGTCTGTTTCTTCGGAGATTGGAACACACTGATTCTCTTCTTTTTCTTAGGACTATTTTGGGCAGACTCAAGGCTAGAAGCCTGTTTCTTCGAGAGCAGGATCGTGAGGGCGCTGTTGAACACCTCGTTGACGTTATACATCTTCTTTGCCGAGCATTTGATGTGGTATGACGTGTTCAACTGCGCAGCGTACTGCTGAGCTAGGAGATCCACGGAACTCGTGTCTTCGAAATCTATCAAATCCAGTTTGGTACCCACTAGTATTATAGGCACACCCGGGCAGAAATGGGCCACTTCCGGGTACCATATGTCTTTGACGTTCTCCAACGAGGACGAATTGTTGCAACTGTAACACACCAACAACACATCGACATCCGGGTAAGACAAAGGTCTCAATCTGTCATATTCCTCCTGGCCCGCGGTATCCCAAAGCGATAACTCTATGGTCTCACCGTTAGGTCCGAGTATATCTGCCACGTAGTTCTCAAAGATCGTTGGCACGTATAACTCCGGGAATTCCCCTTTTGTGTAGCTCACCAAAAGACATGTCTTTCCGCAACCACCATCTCCTACAATGACCAATTTGATCTGGTACTTCAGTTTCTTGATCAGTTGTGACGTGATCTGGAACCGCTTGACCTCACCTCGGGACTGTAAATGCGGTAAAGTGGACTTTCTGTTGTCCAAATATTCCTGTCTCTTTGCTGCCCTCTCGTAGGGGTTGACAAAATCGTTGCTCATGGCTCGGTACACGGGTGTCTTTGCTGTGGTACTCGTGACTTGATCACTTGATCAACTTGATCAACTTGATCTAAAATTAGTGTTTTTTCTTCAGATGGAATTTGTTTTGAAATTGCCTAATTGGGATTCCTAATTACCGAGATGCCAGTGCATTTGTGGCAGTGAATGGAACGGCTAAGCGCTTGGGAACTCAGTCATGGTGCTGTGAGAGACCATTTCTAGAAAGAGCACAACCGAAAGGAGAGAGAGCAAAATGAGAGGGCAAGATAGACAGATACAGCCCTATGCCATGGTGCAATAAGACTGGATTTGTTGCTTGAACCAATCGCCCAATGGAACCGGGATACATTACAAACCCCAGTCAAGGCACCTGGAATTAGGCTCCACCACTTCCCCTGACGATATTATTTCCAGAACAGAGCCCGATTAGCCTCGGTGATAACAGTTCTTGTGCAGATATCCACTATGTGATTTTTTCTCTGATAAATGATACGAAAAAATCAACTTACGAAGCCCAGGGATAGAGCTTTTGGTGGATCGGTAATTGACCACACAACGGGACAATACCTGCATCTGCATCTGCATCCTATAGAAGTCATTGTATCATGGAAGAATCAATCGATACACAATCAGAAATAAAAACACGTCACAGATCATCCACATTGGGATCACTACAAGACAGGACGTCCGATTTGACCAATACAGAGTTGACCGACAGCGGTTGTAAACCGGACCAGTACTATGAATCGAATTTATCCCCACTCAGATACAAACTGAGATCCATGTTCCTTCCCCTCATCTTGAAGGAGTCCCCATTGTTACACGACATACAACTGAAATGTAGAAATGAACTACTGGACGTGTACTTTGCATGGACTGCAAATTTCGGCAGCCACACATTTTACGTGTTGATGTTACCTGTTCCGCTTTGGTTCGGATACCAAGAGTTACTAAGAGATTTGGTTTTCATCATTGGCTGGGGCATATTCTTGACAGGCGTCGTGAAGGACTACCTCTGTTTACCAAGACCCAAATCTCCCCCTTTACACAGAATCACCATGAGCCATTACACTGCAAAGGAGTACGGATGCCCTTCCAGTCATAGTGCCAATGCCACAGGTGTCACATTGACTTTGCTCACACACATCTACTACAATTCGCTGGACTCACCTAACAAGTTCTTGGTAGGGCTGCTGGTGTTATCTGTGTATTACATATCGTTGATCTTTGGGAGGATATACTGTGGCATGCACGGGTTTACAGATATTGCCACGGGATCTGTCATTGGCACAACGTGTTATCTCATCCGCTATTTCAACCATGAGGCATGGGACCTGTTGATATTCGGACAGTACAAGCTGACTCTTTTGTTCTTGATACCGATCTACTATCTTCCTGTCTATTTTCACCCGAGACCTTTGGAATTGTGTCCATGTTTTGAGGACAGCGTCGCATTCATGGGTGTTTTGGTGGGTTTAGAGACGATCCACTACCTCATGACACTCACAGCGACTCCCAATCTTCTTGCAAATGGAGACATACTGCCGTTGTTTGTGAGACACGTGATCCCGTATTCGTACGAGAGATTGGGTTTGATCAAGAGTGTGTTGAGATTGCTTGTAGGCGTGATTTTGGTGTTTTTATGGAAGAGCGTGAGCAAAGGTTTGCTCTACAAGATCTTGGCACCATTCTTCAAACCAGTCGATGCCCTGGAGTCCCACCAAATCTGGGTCTACAAGAAGAGAAACGGCATAGACATCGTGGTGAGGATGTTGGTCTATGCGGGCGTGCTGTGGGCGGCTGTTTTGTCCGGAGTTGTGTTCCCATATCTCGGTCTCCAGTGTGATTTCGTCATCACAGATTATATATAGACAACCCTAATTCTAAGCACATGACATACATCATTACACCGCGCAGATCTACTTTGTTGTGACTGTTTTCCTTCCAGTAGTGTGCGGGATTTTTTTTCTTCGCTGTGGTCAAATACGGTAATTTTTCGCCGCCCCATTATGAGCATCGCTAATCTGGCCTGCGCGCTATATGTCCAAAGGTCGTGCGAAGAAAGCCCTATTTCTCCACTGCAAAAATTTTCGCCCTGTTGGCTCAAGCCCATTCACGCTGGACTAACAAGTAGAAGAAAAAAAAGTTGATAATTTTCCAATTTGATTAGTTTGGATACACCATAAGATCAAATAACTCAAGATGGAAAACGATAGAGGTCAATTAGTAAGTTGGGACGAGCTCACATATGAAATCAGCAAGTTCGCGGAATGTACTAACACCAAAATAGGTCGAATTATACGTTCCACGTAAATGTTCTGCCACCAACAGAATCATCAAGGCAAAGGACCATGCCTCTGTTCAAATTAACATTGCCAAGGTCGATGAAAACGGACACGCCATCCAAGGTGACAACGTCACTTACGCTTTGAGTGGTTACATCAGATCCAGAGGTGAAGCTGACGATTCTTTGAACAGATTGGCTCAACAAGACGGTTTGTTGAAGAACGTTTGGTCATACTCCCGTTAATATGTATGGATAGAATTTAACAAAATGTGAATTTGAATTTGAAATTGCAAGAGTGGATTGTTCAACATGACATCGAAGGAGGATTTGGAACCAGATTACAATCAAATTTCGCCAAAAGATGGGTACCCAGTGAAGAATCAATCACTCTGTAGAGAATGTAAATGTAGTAACGTCAAAGAGACCATGTGCATTTCGGCATCTATAAATCTGGCACTATGCCTGACATTGTAGTACATCCTGTTCCGGTCCTGATTAGGTATAACTCACCTACACTTCATGCTATCCATGAGCCCTGGTACCCTCTTGGTGCGCTCTGGTGCTAACCTGTGGTGCCAATTTCACGTGTCAATACCAGCAGGTGAAAAATCTCCCCTCACTATGGTCCCTCAGGTCGTGCACAGACCACAAATGGCAGATTGAAAATTTTTTCTCTCTACGCCTTCCACTGTAAATCAACTTTACGCAGTAATACGTGAGAGTGAAAAAAATTCAAATTAGAATCAAATTTGTGATCTTGAAATTTTTATCTGTATCCCATTATACGATTAAACTATATCTAATATGGCTGACGAAGGTATTCAAGAGGTCGACTCTAACTTGATCGAGACTAACTACGACAATGTCGTCTACACATTCGATGACTTGAACTTGAAAGAAGAAATCTTGAGAGGTGAGTAAATTTGCCATGAGAAATTTTTTTGGCCTTCTCCCGGTGAGATTTATGATTGTTATCGGCGCTATCACATCATTGATACATAATTTGCTTGCGCCATGCCATCATTTTCCACCCACCACAGTGCACCAGATTACTAACCCATCAATTAGGTGTCTTTGGTTACGGTTACGAAACCCCATCAGCAATTCAACAACGTGCTATCTTGCCAATCACCGAAGGTCGTGATGTCTTGGCCCAGGCCCAATCTGGTACCGGTAAGACTGCCACTTTCACCATTTCTGCATTACAAAGAATCAACGAAAAGGAAAAGACCACACAGGCATTGATCTTGGCCCCAACCAGAGAATTGGCCTTACAGATCAAAAAAGTCGTCTTGGCCATTGGTTTACACTTGAACGTCACCGTCCACGCCTCTATTGGTGGTACTTCGATGTCCGAGGACATTGAAGCCTTCAAGAGCGGTGTTCAAATCGTTGTTGGTACCCCAGGTAGAGTCTACGACATGATTGACAGAAGATTCTTCAGAACCGACAACATCAAGATGTTCATCTTGGATGAAGCCGATGAAATGTTGTCTTCTGGATTCACCGAACAAATCTACAACATCTTCAAGTTGTTGCCAACCACCACACAAGTCGTCTTGTTGAGTGCCACCATGCCACAAGAAATTTTGGAGGTTACCACGAAATTCATGAGAAACCCAGTCAGAATCTTGGTCAAGAAAGATGAATTGACCTTGGAAGGTATCAAGCAATTCTACATCGATGTCGATGAAGAACGTTACAAGTTTGACTGTTTGTGTGACTTGTACGATTCCATCAGTGTCACCCAAGCCGTTATCTTCTGTAACACCAGAAGAAAGGTTGAAGTCTTGACCGAGCAATTGACCGAACAGAAGTTCACCGTCTCTCTGATCCACTCCGAACTTTCCCAAAAGGAAAGAGACGAAATTATGGAACAATTCAGAACCGGTTCTTCGAGAATCTTGATCTCCACCGATTTGTTGGCCAGAGGTATCGATGTCCAACAAGTTTCCTTGGTCATCAACTACGATTTACCATCAAACAAGGAAAACTACATTCACAGAATCGGTAGAGGTGGTAGATTCGGTAGAAAGGGTGTTGCTATAAATTTCGTCACCAAGGAGGACGTTGGAATGATGAGAGAAATCGAGAAGTTCTACTCCACTCAAATCGAAGAATTGCCAGCTTCCATCACCGAGTTGTTTGACTGATTGCCTTTTTGTCCATTCATACTTGAAGTAACTTTCTCATCTTTCTTTTATAATCCTATATAATTTAAGTCAAGTTTTGAAATAAATACTGAGAATAAATATCTAGTTATTTCTATCTACTTTTTCTAATTCCTCTTGTTTGGTCTTTTGTTCCTTATCTTGTGGTTCACCTTCTTCCTGGTCTTTATCCAGTTCCGGTTCGTCATCGTTCAACGTCAAGTCATCCTTGATGACTTCCTTCTGTTGTTCGTTCTCCTCTTTGATCAACTCATCTTGTTCTTTCAAAACGTTCAACTTCAACTTGCTGTCCATGTTTTCAATCTCCAGCTTAGTCACGTTGTAAACCTCATCAGGAATGGAACTCATCACAGCCAATAACAGGTCGTAGTAGTTCTCCAAGTCGTCCAGATGCTCTCCATATGTGAATGTAGAACTCAAGATCAACAAAGTTGAAGGAATCTTTTGCCTTAACCTCAACTCCAACCAAATTCTCAAGTCGTCACGGAGTCTTGCCGGTGACACACTGAGCGTTTTGATTCCACGCGATGCACATGCATTTTGTAATTCTGAAAGAGACAACGACTCCACGCCCTCGTAGTCGATCAGCCTGTCGTCTTTCATCAATTGCACCAATCTGTATCTTATCTGGTAACGCAACATTGGATCGGTCCCAAAGGGACGCAAATTCATATATCTTGCCATTGCAATTAACTGCTGTCTGCTCAAATTGTCCAACACTTGGTCATTCTTGAAAAATCTCGCCACAGTGAGCAAATGTTCTCTAGAGGGCTTCAATTCTTGGCTCTGGATCAAGTGGAAAAACTCTACGAATTTTCTCTTTTGGTCGTCTGTGATCTTTTTCGGGATCTTCAACCCACTCTCACTGACTGTACGTTGGATGAATTCCGATGTCTTGTTACGAGTCTGCAACAAGTTCTGCTTCTTCTTATCACGATCCAGTCTGGACTCGTAAGTGGAGGGCAACAAATTTGGGAAGATTTTCAACAGAATTGGGAGCAACAACTCGGCAAATGGGATCAATATGAACAGCAGAAATGGAATCAAGCGGAGTAAATCTTGTAAAGTACGTGACAATTGCGACGACTCACGCCGGGTCAATTCGTATCCTGCATTCATCTTGAGCAACAACTTGAAACTCACTTTTATCTCGTACCCCAATAACTTGGTCCCGTCTTTGTAATGGGTAACTTCGTGCTTGATCTTCTCCCATAGTGTCAATTTCTTCAGTTCACCGTTCTTTTGTGCCGTCTCCACCACCTCGGTCGGTGTCAACGAGTTTTTCAGGATTTCTGTCGTTTTTATACCCGGTTTTTCCTGCTGAGTGTGTCTTGAATGGTGGAATGGTCTCGTGGCTATCACAAATCGCAAGCCATGTGGATACATACTCTGGCCCGCAGTGGCCAAGGTTACCGCCATGAGCCGCGCCAGGGGGCCCCTGGGACCGCAATTCCCGGCAAAAATCACTGTTCTTGGTCTCATCTACTCCGCTGCATAAACTCAAAAGTCTGGGGCCAATATCGATCGCTGACTTCCCCAAAACGTCCAGATCTGCTTGTTCCACACAACCACATCTATATGTCATCAACGAAATTTTTTTTGCTAGTTCGAGGGCGCACATACATTGCCGGATTGGGGAAGTATGGCCAGATCAGGTAATTTTTAAGCGCGGTATCCGCCTTTTGGCAGTGCTGGAGCGAGCTACAGAGATCAATGGCTAAGGGGCGGTTCTGCACACCCATACTGACCGCACCTAGAACGAGCCTTGCTACGTAGGGGCTGTCTCGCATTTCTCGCATTTCTCCCGCTCTTCGCACTTCTCGCACTTACACAGCTTAAACTAGCCCTTTATACACTATTTGCAGAACATCTCAGAGAAAAAGCACTAAATAGCACATGAAACAACTCTAAACAGCAAGGATACATGTCGATGCCCGGACTGTTTCCCCATATGGATTCCAATGATCCCGGGGTTGATCATCCAGATCCCGCTTACAGGCTCCAAAAGGATCTCGAACTAAACTCTTTGCACACCAAAAAGCTCCGCACACAGAAATTGGGGAAAGATTGTATACAGATGCTAGACTTGATCTCCATGACCATCATAGTGATATGCTACTTGATAGACAACTCTGCGTTCATGTTACTGGTGCGATACGCTGTCCAATGGGGAATCTTGAAATTGGAGCGCACTTTGGATGCGATGATCAGCGCTAATGAGGAGACAGTGGCCACTGATGAAGAAGAGGTGAATGCACGTGACTCGTTGACCCACACCATGAAAAGCGTCAAAGATCACTACAGAATGGGCGTCAGAGTCATCATTGTGGTACTCACAATGCTAAATTTAGTGAGCCATTTCTTCTTTTACGGACTGAACACCACAGAGAGAGACCAGTACAAGCACGGCTTTCTCTTCATCGATGTCATTGGGGAATCGGTCTTGAAGTCTAGAATCCCTCTCATGGCGTTGGATCTCGTGATCCTGTTCATGCAGTGGTTCTTGTTCAAAGCGTCACAATCAGACGTGCCGGTTTCCGAAAATGAGGGTGCTGATGACGGGTACAGTGGTGAGTTGAACGTGTTGGAAGTGCAGGTGCTACCCTCAGAGATCAATAAGCACTTCCTCATCGACTGGTTGGGTATACAGGATTACGGACATAGTCTATACAATGGCGAGAGTTACGGGTCGGTATGAATCAGTAATTGGCTATACACATTCTAGCATTGGCTTCAGCCCAGCCATCAAATCGGAGAACTATATAGTGATATGATGTGTTATGGTGTGTTAGTAGAGACATATTGGAGTCACTAACGGGGAAATCGTACCTGAAAAAATGCTGAATATACTCGAAAGTGTATCCGCAAAGGGTTGATAGGACTGCCTTGCTTTCCATTGCATCCCAGTCCTGGTTGATGTAGAAAAAAAAGGTAAAGATAGTGTGTTAGTAGTTCGGTTGGTGTTTTTGGGGTCTCGAGATTGCAATTGAACTGCAATGACGATGTCTGACGACTCAAGGCTCTTTCAATAAGTAGCATGTGCGGTGGAAATGCACTCCACATTTTGCTCCGCAACGATAATTCACACACGTGATCTCAAACCATACTCCTCACCGAGCAATCCAGAACCACACTCCGCAAAGGGCCTCTTTATCACGATCCACATAGCACCCTGACGTTTTGGAAGAAATTCGCATCCTGAAACTATAGAACACCTCGTGACCAGTATCGTGCACCAAATCGTTCCCTGTGTTTGGCTCCAGCGACGTGACTTCAGAGCCGGTTACATCCCGAGTTTGGCTGCTGTGCCCGCGCCTAAGGGCTACAGTTTGCAGCGCGTCTTCCGCCGAATCCACAAGATGAGCCCTAAAACCGACAGCAACACAAACTTTCCTCACCCCTCGGCCAAAAAAAAAGTCTCAAATATACGCAAATCAACGCAAACCCGTCAGTCGCAATCGATCTTACCACATTCTCCGTCGGCCAACAGAAGAAGGGTAGCACATAGTCCTTAAGCTTTGATTTCCTGACTCTGGGACAACTGAGCCCATGCTACTGCAGCCCTCGAACACCATCTGCTTCATACAACTTGGACAACATCCACTCCCCATAACTCAGCAGACGCCGTCAGCATCAGGCTTACACCAAGCCTTCAAAGATGCCCATAACCCTAAGCCAGCGAAGTGTAAGTAAACATGCACGTCAGCGTAAATGGTACACAACTGCAAGCCAGCGTAAAATGCCCCACGGCTCCATTCTGCTCAAATCTCCCGCCACATCAAGACGGAATATGTCTCACAACTCCAAAGACGTGCTCTGGTTTTGTACAGCTCCAAATCAAACCGGCGTCATACGATTCTAAACCATAGCACATGTCAATCCATCCCGAAACCGTCTGTTTTGTAGCACTCCAACACATCGTTGGCCTTCAAATCAACCTCACCTGTCGTCGTCAAACGTATCAATTGGGAATGGACACTGATCGTTCCACAGCTAAATGTCTTACTCACTAAATGGATCTCATTTTGCAGAACGCTTTAATCTTGGAGCATAACCGCTTCTTGAGGAAGTTCCAAGGAAGAGAGAGAATCAAATTCGATCCAATTCTTTTTTAAAATGTAAATATCGTCTTTGTGTCACTTGTGTCTAGGTAAATTATGTGCAGAAAAAAAGAGGGTAACGAGGTTTTTGTTTTTTGCTCTGTGATTACCTATTCAGGAAATGCCCATACAGAAATCCCTAATGTGAGTGTTAGGAAAGTGATATAAACGTTTGAATTGTTCGGTAGGTTCTTGAGGGGGTACAAAGTTGAAGAACTGCGGTGCATGTGAGTGCCAAATCAACTCAAAATTCGGTAGTGATGCAGCCTCTTTTAAGCTGAGGCTACTTGTTTCGTCGCCTCAAGCTGAAATAGTTGTATTACACCATACCCCCAATTTGCTACAATATTTGATCATTATTGAACAAAAACCTGCCTGCTGATTCGAGAATCACGCAACTGCTTTCAGGACTCGGTTTAGCTATATCTGAGCGGACTAGAACTTTGAAAAGGCGTTCAGCCTACCAAGGCTCCATCGCACAGATATTGTTCAGAGATCACGCGCTAAGACAAGAGCTCATCATGTATGAGTAGCGAGAACAAAATCAGCTCAAATCCCACAAGCCAGTTATCTGAGTCTTCTTGATACTGCTCCAAGAGAGATGAGTACGAGCGATTCACCTCGGAATAAGATGAGCAGTACTAGGGTAGTGGCCTCTGTCCGATAAGAGCAAAACTGGGGCTGGAATTCATCTCCATACAGAACTTCCTCTTTCCTTTCGCGAAAACGGGGTCGAGAGTCTACATTGGCATAAGTATAAAATATAATATGGGCATAAGTACAATAAAAAAATGTGAGCTCAACCACAACAACATAATTGAGCTTCAACAACAACATAATATAATAACGGACAACAACAATAATTTTCCATAAACAACGGCAACAACTCGACATCAGCAATCAGGTTTCAGCAGCAGCAGTGAGAAGACTTTGAGACAGGGAGGGTGGAGGTAGGACAGGATGAGATGGGATGGGAGGAGATGGGATGGGATGAGGTGGGTGGAGAGGAGAGAGGATGGGATGGGGATAGGTAGGGGAGCGACAGGAGTACAGGGTAACGGGGGAATGGGCAGCAAAAGGGGAATAAGTAAAGGCAAACGATCATTGGTTTTGGTGTGGTGTGTCAGTTCTTTTTCAATTCTTGGTCAACTCTTGGTTAACTCTTGGTCAAATTTGGTCAATTTTGGTCAGTTCTTGGTCAGTTCTTGGTCAGTTCTTGGTCAGTTCTTGGTCAGTTCTTGGTCAGTTCTTGGTCAGTTCTTGGTCAGTTCTTGGTCAGTTCTTGGTCATCTTGGTCATCTTGGTCATCTTGGTCATCTTGGTCATCTTGGTCAATTTTTGGTCAATTTTTGGTCACTTCTTTGGAGCACAAATCTTAGCCTAACACAAGCTTCCCCCATCTTCCAATCAAACTAGCCTCTTGATCCATCCACGACTCGTCAGCCACGAGATGGAAAGCTGAGCTAACAATCTGCAATTTTTACTTATTAGTGGCCGCTAACAAGCAAAAATTGACTAATTGGTGGACTTGTGTTTGACCTTCAGACGGGTTGGCTCATATCACTTCAACTGTTGCACCCCTTTTTTCTTTCTTGACACTCCTTATTCTTTTTTCTTGACACTCCTTATTCTTTCTTTGACACTCTTAATCGTTTTTTTGACACTCCTCTTTCTTTCTTTGACACTCCTTCTTGTTTCTTTGACACTCCTATTGGTTTATCTTGACACTCCTTCTTGTTTCTTTGACACTCCTTTTGGTTTATATTGACACTCTTTCTTCTTTCTTTGACACTCTTTCTTGTTTCTTTGACACTCTTTCTTGTTTCTTTGACACTCTTTCTTCTTTCTTTGACACTCCTTTTTCTTTCTTTGACACACCAGCACCTCCACCTCAGACCTTCCCTCACATGTTATTCCTATCAATGACTCGCAAAGGAGTCACTGGTCGATGATCGCTCAGATCTAATGACCTGTAGCCATATCTTTTCCTCATCAAATGTCTTATCTTGTAAGGATGAGGACCATCCCCGACCCTAAACAGCAGCATTTGGTCTGAAGCAGGCAATTCCCATCTGAATGTGCCATACTCATCTTTCTCCAATGATCCTCTGTAATTCACGGGCTTCTTGATAATGCCTCCTCTCCAACTTCTTTGTTCTTTCGCAGCTCTACAATCTGGGAACTCCTTAGCGATTGCCAATCTCTTGCGCTCATCATTCAGCATCCCAGCAACACGCTTCTTGGTATTATTGTCAAACTTGTGCGCCATCTTCTCAATTTCGAGGATGCTGATATTATTATCTAGCATTGCAGCAACCTCACTGTCACATCTAATCTGATGATTGATGGATTCCAAGACGAAATGGTAGTCGATGATCAACCCGTCCAAGTCTAAATTGTTCTCGTCTCTGCAGAGCCTTGGAATCTCACTGTAAGTCTTTTCAAAATGTTCGTCTGAGAGCTCCTTGATTGCACGACTGGTCTTCTTCAACAATGCATCGCGCTCTTCAAGAGTGACTTCTCCGCCTTCGAGATACTTGACCAGAATTCTGAAATCGACACAGGCTCCAAACCTTTCTAAATCGAACTCCTGACGATGAGGAGGAACGATGGGCAATATTGTCCCAATGTACTCATAAGCTGGGCTCTTTCTTTGAGACATTGGCTTTGGATGCCTGCAAGTGTATAACTTTGGAGCAGGTGGGGAACTTGGAGAGCTTGGGGCAAACCAATTAGCAGGAGCCCACGTATTTGAATTCTCTTGTGGTGGGTCTGCAGCGTTCTCATCCTTTGCATCGGTCAGATCAGTTCCTGTTTCTTTGGCTTCGGTCAAGGCAGTCCCATTCTCTTTTCCAGCCCACATGGAGGGAATTAAAGTAAGGTTTGTGAAATAGGACTTGCTTGCCGTGAAGAAGTTTTGATTCTCCAGTGGGGGTGACTTGGTATCAGTGTTTGGATCTTCTTTAGATTCATCCAAATTCTTATCAGTGACTTCAGCTGACTCTTCATCTTTCTCTTTTGCATTCTGTTTGATCAGTTCTACAGCTGACAGCGGCACAGCATATCGATTGTATTTGAGTGCCTTTGGTGTGCCATAAGCCCACATTTCTTCAGTCATCAATGCATATGGATTGACAATCTCTTTGACTGGTGGTGGTGCAGCATATGGATCTTCAGTGTCTTCAGCGGGTTCCATTGGATCAAAGAAGTCAAATTCTTCTTCATCTGGTACCATTGGACCAACAATCTCATCAGTTGGTTCCAATGTAGCATACGGGTTGACAATCTCTTTCTCTGGTGGAGGTGAACCATATGGATTGACAACTTCTTCATCTGCTGGAGGTGAAGCATACAAATCGACAATCTCTTCCTCGGTAGCATATGGATTGACAGCTTCTTCACGTGGAGGTGAAGTGTATGGATTTTCATCTCTGGAACAGCCAGTTTTGGTTGTCTCTCTGGCTGTGTAAAACTGAATGCATCGCTTTGTGTTTTCCACTGGAGGTGCAACCTCTTCAGGCCCAGTATCTGGACGTTGAAGGATAACATTGACATTTTGCGGTTCTTCATCCTGGGCGATGACAAACGGCAGTGGTTCTTCTCGTTTTGCCGTGGTGTCTTTTCTTTGTCTCTTAGTTGTCAGACGGTGAATTGTGCCCCAATGTCTCTTGACTTCCTTGTCAGTTTCTTCTTCCGGTTCTGCATCATCGGTATTTTGGTGCGAACGGGAACTGCTGACGGCTTGATAGAAGCTGCGGTGACGTTTGAGAGAATCTTTATTCTCGACTGCTGAAGCTGGGGGGTTCACAATTGGAGTTGGTGACTTTTCAATTGGACCCTTTTGCTGCTGAGAAACTGACGGCGATTGACCCGACAGAGTGGATGAGTTCGAGTTCGATTTTTCGATGCCGTTGGAGGCGGCACCAAACACTCTGTCGTTGTCGTTGTTGTCGTCGCTGTTGTCGTTGTCGTTGTCGTTGTCGTTGTTGTTGTTGTTGTTGCTGTTGCTGTTGCTGTTGTTGTTGTTGTTGTTGTTGTTGTTGACCCTGTTGTAGTAGTCATAGAATTTATCAGTGCAAATGAACTCCCTTTGAACTGGCGGGGTTCTGAACTTTGACTGAAAGGCCTTCTTAAACTGCCTAGTTGGACCGCACAATTTGTTCCTATTCGGATCATGGAACCTTTCGTGCAGGTCGACCCTGAGGTTGTGACAAGCCAGCCTGAATCCTCCCGAGCTTCTGTTAGCGGTTTTTGGGGGAGGTGCTTCTCCTGAGGATGACTTGTCGTTGTTGGAACCTGGGTCAGGGTCGTGGGGCGCGGTGTCCGAATTGAACATTCTCTTCAACTCTCTGGTTGGTCCGCATAATCTGTTTCTTTCTGGATCGTGAAACAGCTCAAGAAGATCGATCTTCTTGTCGTGGCATCTCTGACGGGTCCTGGTCAGGACGTACTTGATATCGGTCATACTGGCTTGTGTCTTTCGGTTTCAAAAGCTCTTGGTACGACTCGGAAGGGGATGCTCTAGTGGTGGGAATAGAATCAAAAGACCACAAAATTTGGTCCAATATTTACCTTTCAAAAAAAGGGGATTGTGGTCTTTGTGTCACCTGGCTATTCCCAATGAGGAAATGCCAGATCGGCCGCCCCAGTTTCCGGTTTGGGAACTTTTTTTGCTACACTAGTGGGTGAGTGCTATAAGGCTCTCCAGGGGGGTTATTATTGATGGCGGGGTGTTGACATGATATAAGCTTATATAGGTGGGTTGAGAATGGTGTATGGATAGATGGGTTTCTAAATATGTGAATTCATAGAATCTTGCACGGCAGGCACGTGACCGCTGGTAGTGCACACACATCAAATCTCGTTCAAGCCACCAGACAGTATGTAATCAATCGTTGAAAGACTCGATGCTGCAGTGCTGCAATACCACAACGATTTCAACACTACAAAGCCATACTACAATGGTGTACCACTGATGGACCTCAATTCTGCAACGACTTTAATACAGCAACAATTCTTTGGTCCTTCTATGGACCCTGCTCTCTGCACCCAAATATTTGCCAGCCGTGCACTAACTCCACTTCCCGAGCTGGCCGGCCCCATGAGCCAAGCCCGATGGTGGTTGCCAAGGCCCAGAAGGGGGAAAAAAATCAGAGTGATGAAAAAAGATCTGGAAAAAAAGAGCCTAAAAAGTGACAGCAAAGACAGATATAGAAAAGCTTCGTCACCGAACACCACATTGGATGATGGATTTTTTATGAGATGCTGGGACATAGGAAGACTAACAGTATCAACGAACTGTTGAATTATTTCAACTACAAAGCGCCGCCCTCGGTTGCACCTTCCTCCTTTGATTTCGGGAGCGGGTACTCTTCTGACAGCGGTAGCAGACCTGCCTCGATCCATTCCAACGTCACTTCGCCACTGCTCTCGGTATCGACTCCGCAAGGTGATGCCTACATGGGCCTGATCTCATTGGACAGCGAGAACCAGCATCCGGAAGAGATCTTCCAGTCCAAGATCATACTTCCGGCGTCTGATCCGAGATCGCCCTACCACATCTCATTGCCATACCAGACCACACAGCCCACGGACGAGTTGAGCAAAAGATTCGCCATCTGGAAGAAGATCATCAAGCAGTTGATCTTTTATTTCAAAGAGTTGGCCATGTTGAGACAGCACTACTACCAGTTGAACGTGCACATGTTGCAGAATATCCAGTTTCTCTCCTTGAACAACAAGAACAACCCCAAAAGGAGCTTGAACATCTCGCCCGTCCAGAGTCAAACGGCTTTGGACCAGTCGTTCCAAAAGCAACAGCATAGCCAGTCGTCGCCGCTGCTCCTGACGTCATCGGCGCCGGCAAACGATATCTTCTTCGGAACCTCGGAGGACAAATTCATAAACAGCTCATTTTTGCCCACCACCTCGAAATCCGTCCAGGGATTGTCCTCGACCTTGTTCAACTACCACAAGGCGTTATCGGAGAAAGAGTTGCAGACGTACAACGAGCTCAGCTTGAAGGTCATCCCCCGCTTGGAGAACTTGAAGAAGTCTTTGAACTTCAAGATCAAGGAGATCATGAACTTGAAGGGCGATTTCAAGTTCCACACTTTGAGATCGGAAGTGGCCAAAACGGGCCAATTGTTGAACGTCTACGTGAACAGTGTAGAGTATTTAGAGAAGGGATTTGCCACAAACGTCGCAGATGCGAAGTTCAAGGTCACAGGCAAGCACGATCCATACTTGTTGAAGATCCAGTTGGACCTCCAGTTGAAGAGACAACTCTTGGAGGAGAACTACTTGAAGGAGCTGTTCAACAACTTGCAAGTGTCGGGCTTGGAGTTGGAGAAGATCATCTACAAGGAGTTGCAGACAGCAATGAGTAAATTCAGTAATTTGATCAGCCAGGAGTTGTCGCTGGTGAAGACTTCTTTGGTGGACGATTTGAACGCCAATTTCTTGCAAAACGAGCCGGTGATCGACTGGAACTACTACATGAACAACGACAACGGCCGCAACTTCTTGAACACCGAATCCAAGCGGAAATTCCGGAAATTGTCCGACATTTCGTACCCATATCGCCGCAAAGTGATGAGCTCGTCTTTGAGAAGCGGGTTCTTGCAAAAGAAGAATAAAGTCACAAAGACGTACTCCAAGTTCTACTATGTGTTGTCGAGTAACTACATCCATGAGTTCAAGACCAACGATCGCCAGAAGGAGCAGACCCCGATCCAGTCGTTGAACTTGAACAAGTGCACGCTTGTAGAGCATTCAGATTTGAAGATCATACTCCAGTACATCACCAAGGAGAAGACCAAGGTGAACTTTGTCTTGAAGTGTCCGGACCACAAGGAGCTGAACAAATGGGCCTCAGATATCAGAGAGTTGACGTCTTTCAAGAGCGCAGTAGAAAGAAACAAGTTTCTCGAGTCGAAATTTCTGAATTTTGCCTCACAAGTGGCTCCCTCGATCAACTCGTCGTCGATATCCTCATCGTCTTCTGCTTCTTCAATGGCGAAAACGCAACCTGGAACTCCGTCGAACCCGTCCTTGAGCATCAAGTTCGTGCCTAGACACGCCAAATCGCCGTCTTCTTCGTCTTTGAAACAGGCCAATGGCGTCCTCTCGAAATCGTCTTCCAGTTCGTCTTTGCACAGGCTGAGCTCGTCGTCTTCGTTGTCCAAGGTATTGAATGCGGCCTCTTTTGACGAAGATCCGGGCAAATTCACTGCACATTTGAATTTGAGCTCCAACAACTTGGTGCCCGCCATCAACGTCACCGACCACAGTCCGTCTACAAGACACTCCAGCGGCTCCAGCCTCGTGCTCTCGCCGTCGACTACCCCAAACAACCACGCAGGCACGCCTCCTCCGTCTGCAATGCGTAATGTAGACTACTTCAACGTGAAGCCGGTATCTCCGGTATCTCCACAGCCACAGCCGGGCCAGGGCCAGGCCCCGGGGCTCACGATGAATATCGACCGGAAGTTGCCCTTCAACACGGGCAGCAGAACGTCTCCGCCGCTGCAGCAGCCCCAGCCCTCACACCAAAGGGCACAGCTGAAGCAGTTCAAATTGAACCTCCCATCCTCGAATTTGAACCAGTTGATGGTGAACGACATCCAGAACAGTATCAAGACACCGGGCGAGTTGCCCAGCAGCTCTATCGGGGATATCATCCACGGTTACACGAATTTGCAGGATAAGTGAGATTTATCCTATTACAGGATAAGCGGTATTTATAGCACGGTGTGCACAGTTACTTTAATTCTAGAATTCCATCTACTTAGTTGTCTAGTTCTTTCCAGTACTTCCAAATCCACCCTCGCCTCTCAAGGTCTGGTCCAATTCCAGCTCAGTGATCTCCTGGAGATCCGTGTTCAAGATTTTTTCCAAAACCAACTGGGCGATTCTGTCTCCTTTTTCGACTTTGAAGTCCTTTTCCCCGTGGTTGAAAAGAACCACTCTCACTTCACCTCTGTAATCAGCGTCAATGACTCCAGCCCCAGTAGAGATCCCGTGCTTGACCAGCAACCCGGATCTCGGCGCGACTCTTCCGTAGGTCCCTTCTGGACAGATAATGGTCAAACCGGTGGCGATCATACCCTGTCCTCTGGCTGGAATGAGCCCCAGTTCACTGGAGTACAAATCGTAGCCAGCAGCCAAAGCTGAGCCTCTGGTGGGCAAAGTGGCGTTTGCAGACCGTTTGAAGACTCTCAAAGCGGGACTGATCGATTGGAGTTGTGGTTTCTTCATGCTTGGTTCTGTAGAGTCGGCGGTGGTCATGTTGTTGTGTGGTTCTGGTGAGATGAGCTAGTGGAAGAGAAGAGATTTCTGACGCGTAGAAAAAAAAACACCAAAAACACGAGACAGATTTTGTGCATCTGTGCACTACTTTGAGGATCTTCACGGACCAGGTAAGCAGTGAGTTATTTATGAAATATTTCGAAAAGCTCCGATCGGGAATACAGCGCTGATCCAAATGGGAAGTCAACCACCAAATTGCTCGGCCGCTGGAATTTGGCCATTTTGGGCCAATATTTGGCTGGCTTTGCCGTTTTTGCAATACGAAAGTCTGTGATTTTTTGACTAGTTTTAATTAATTAAGGTAAAGAAAAAAACGAAGCACAAATCGATATAAAAAGGGGTGGATTAGGCAAAGAAATAGTGGTTGGAACCAACAGTGAAACGGCACTTGATCAGCAGTTAATCATCAAATTCAACCAATCCCATTGATCCCATTGAATCACAATGTATAGAGATCCAGTTGGCGGTGTGTCAAGAAAACTAGCCCCAAATCTCTTTATCCACTCGACATATTTTGGCAAATACTACTTCAACTATGGGGCCCGGATGTCTGTGTTGAAATTGGCTCCTCAGAGCTACGCCATATACAGTGCAGTTCCCTATGACAAGAACATTGAAGCTTCGTTGCTGGAGCAGATCGAGGACAAGGACTGGTTGTCAAAAGTGACCCATGTGATTGTCCCTGATAAGAAGCACACTTTGGGTGTTCTGAGCTACCAGAAAAAATTGCAACCAGGTGTCAAGATCATTGGTATGCAGACGGTCAACGAGGAAGTGAACAAACTTATTAATGTCCATATTGACGACAGGGTCGCCAACAAGGTGTTGGGGGCCAATGAATTGACCAAATTGGGGATCACAGACCCGCTGTTCACGTCTACTTTGAAGTTGATCTACATTCCAGACCACGAGAATCACGAATTGGCTGTATATGATACCGTTTCCAGCTCTCTTCTCGCAGCAGATTTGTTTTTCAACCTCTCTTTCACAAACAAGTACAATTACAAGCACCACAACGAGCAGTTTGACTACAAGAACCCTGCCGCTGGTATCAGCTTTATCTCTGGGTTTATGAACCCGGACTCTGCGTTCTGTAAATGGGCCATCAGCAAGACTGTGAAACAGACGCCTGGAGCCAGAAGCCTGTTGCAAGCCATTATCGACTTGAAATTCGAGAAATTGGTCATGTGCCACGGTGATGTCATCGAATCTGGGGGTTATGAGCTGTTCAAGAGAGAGTATTCTTCGTTTTTCGAACAGCAGTAGCGTTAATATGTTTGCTTTTATTTTGTAATTGTATATTCGAATCTGCCGTTTTCGACTTACAGTACCACTTACCCCTTTCTCTAACCCCCATTAAGGCAGGTCTGCTCAGTGAAAATGGAGGTATGGAAAATCGATCTTATCTAAGCGTATCAAACGAGATTGGGAACTGTGATGAAAGTAGATCTAATCTCTAGTGGTATGCCCAGCATTTGTAGCGCACTATTGGCCAACTGAGAGTAGTTTTGGTAGTTGTACACATTGGATAAGTCGTATAGAAAAAGATCTCGTTGTAGAAAAAAAGAGTATATAAAAAAAGATCCCAATACGGGCCATTTTCTTCTCAAGCACACCAGCCTATGCTCCGTACAACTAATTGACACCACATTCCAGCGCAATCCCGCAAGTCAGTCTCATCTGTAATGCCATCGCAGAATCCAGCCTCGGAGTCCGATCACCTCCTTCCGGTCTCCGCACATTCGCACGTTATTTGACAGCGCACCTTCAGATCACAATGCGGCTCAACGCCACACAAAGATAAGACTTCAACGCGACCTATTGTCAAGCTTCAACAGGCCATCGCTTGGCGCGCTCAGACTCGGGACCCGATTCATCGAAGACGCGGCAAGTCCCTGCAATTCCTACCTCTGCCACTCGGCCCCGTTCTGCCCACCACAAGTCTTGCTGATCTACTCTCGACCCAGTGGATCGTATTTACCGCTTCCGCCCAGCGCTAACTCCTTACTAAGCCATGACTACGGTGAAGAAGGGCAGGGAAAAAGTGGAGGAGACAAAAAAAAAGTTTGTTATTTAAGGAGAGAGATTCGCTAGTCAAAGTGTCAAAGGCAAGCGCTAAGACTGCATCCTGGCCACCAGAATGCGGGACTCCGACGATATTGAGCTAGGAGAATGTAGCCGCAGGACAGGAGTATCACATACAAGTTCAAGTGAGGAGAAAGCGGGCATAGAGATGGTGCTGGACCATCCAGTGAAAGATTTCCTGGACCCCCCAGCTACTAAGTCACCTGATCATTCACCGGCCCGGGCACTGGTCTTGCCCATCGGACACGATCCCGGGATGGAAAGACCCGCGGTTTTCAAGAACAATTTCCAGGAATGTATCGCCATTCTCTGCTGCACCATGGCTGTTGGAGCAGCGACTATCAGCAGTGGGAATGCCATGTTGAGTTTGTCCAAAGTGTCCGAGGAGTTCCAAATCATCGGCGGAGACTTGACCTGGGCAACCGGGTCCATCGGGCTTGGAGTGGGCTCGTCGCTTTTGATCATGGGCGGGATCAGCGACGCCTTGGGCAGAAAGCGCACCATCTTGGTCAGTTTCACGCTCTTTGTGATCACCAACTTGGTGTGCGGCTTCGTGCATAACTATACTGCGCTCTGTGTGGTGCGTGCTTTGACCGGTGTAGTGATTTCGCTGGCCACGCCGTCGCTGGCGGGGATCATCGGTGCTACTTATCGGCCCGGAAAGAGAAAGAACCGTGCCTTTGCGACGTTTGCCGCGGGCGCACCACTCGGCATGGTTGGAGGGTTGTTGGTCGGAGGCATTGCCTCTCAGAGTTTGAGTTGGAGAGCTGGCCATTGGTTCTTGGCCATTGTGTATGCGTTTCTCACGGTCTTGGTGTTCTACGCAGCGCCAGCGGATCCGCCTTTGAACAAGGCTGAGAGCTGGAAGCTGATCAGAGCTTTGGACTACGTAGGCGCGTTCATCTCGTTGAGTGGGTTCACTTTGTTCAGTTTTGCTTTGACTCAGGTCGATTCTACTGCAAAGGGCTGGAAGACACCGTACATCTTGGCCACTTTCTTGATCGGGTTCTTCTTGATCATTGGACTCGGTTTCTACGAGGCCTACATCCCAAAGAGACCCATCATGCCCATGCTGTTGTGGAAGAAGTTGGACTTCACCTTGAGCATGATCATCATGCTGTTCTGCTGGATCGATTTCCAGGGCTGTCTCGGGTACTACTCGATCTTGTACTTTGAAGAAATCTTGAACTACAGCCCCTTGCACACGCTGCTGTGTATCTTGACGATGGGGATCTGCGGCATTTTGGTCAATGTGTTTGCCCTGTTCACGTTGCACATCATCAGAGGCACATACTTGATGCTGATTGCCTGTGCGCTGTTCCTGGCCCTGGCCATCATTTGGGAAACCATGGACATCCACAGGAACTACTGGCTTGGCCCATTTTGGGCATATGCCTTCAGCGTTATCGGGGCAGATCTCTCCTACAACGTGGCCAATTTGGTCACTTTGGACGGAGTAGACGCCAGTCTCCAGAGCTCGGCTGCTGGTGTCTTCAACACAGTGCTCCAGCTCTCGGGGACTATCGGCCTTGGTATCAGCTCTGTCATGATCGGCGCCCGTTACGAGCTCTTTGGCACCCCCGATGAGACAAAATACCCAGACAGGTTGTTCGACGGGTTCAAAAACGCGTATTGGTTGGCATTTGGAACCGCCTGCACTGGCTTGGTGTTGTGTGTGTTTTTGAAAGTCGGGGTGTCGCATGGGGGTGAGTCGAAACTGGATGAGGAGTCAATATCCGACACCCAATCTGTGGGCTTACAGTCACATCGTTCTTGATCTTTTATAGAATTTGTTAATGCATTTGAAATATAGCTAGTTACTCGAAAACCCACACCACGATCTTGTACAGGCACGACCACAACCACTTGAAGACCCTGAACACCTTGTACAACCCCCAAATGAGCAACAACAACATCCCAATCAGGTTCTCCAACACGTAGTACGTGAAATTGATCACCATATCGTTCTTGTTGTCCCCTGTCATGGACGAGTACAAATTGGAGTCCAATTTCTCCAACCTCTCGCTCAAACGCCGAGTTTCCAACGTCAAAGACGTGTTCAACTCGCCGATCGTCCGGTCACAGAGCAGCAATAAGACATCCACTTTGTTCAGGAAGTTGTTGCTCAAGTTGTCCCTGTAACTCGTGGTGACCAAGTTGATCTCGTCGATGCGCTTCTCGAAATCCGAGATGTCGATGTTGAACAGATCAAATATGTCGTGCAACTCGGTCGAGTGCTTGCTCCGGAAGTCCTGGAACTCGGTGTACTTGTTGTTGAGCAATGTCGGCTTGTTCAAGAGCTGGTGCTCCCCCAAGACCAAGAGACTCGAGATCTTTTTCAACGAGTTGAACTGCTTTGAGAGCTGCACCTTGTCGTCCTCCAACTCGTTATAACTGGCCAAGCCGTTCTGGGGGCCCAACTTGAAATCCACTTCGAACCGGTCATTCTCTTCCTCGTTGTCGATCTCGTTCTCCGACACTCCGCTCTCGGCCGAGTACTCCAGACCATTAGGGCCTCTAAAGGACCTGATGTTCACGTTCTTGATAGGCGAGAGAAGCATCGGGTTGGCGGTTGCCCGGTTACTGGATGACTCGGAAGACATCGACGAGGATCCTTTGCGCTGGCTCAGTTCGTAGTCGTCGCTTTTCTCAAGATCGAGCCAGCTCTTGCTGTGCGAGCTCCGGAACAACTTCAGCGGAGATCTCGAGAATCTCTTGTGTTTGGATGCAGACCTCGACGAAGACCTGGCCCGGCCTTCTTCGTCCTCGACGGTGATTGTCGGATAGTCGAACATCCTCTCGTGCAAATTGCGCCTGTCGTCGGCCTGTGGCGGGAACCATAGCTCGCCTCTGGGGTTCCTCAACTCATGGAAATGCTGTGCCCGGAAGGTGAAGTCGTGCACCATCTCCTGCAACGACACCTGCCAGATCAAATGCCTATCTTTGTGGCTGCTGAACAGCTGCGACGCCGGCGTGATGATCTTGTAGTTCAAGTTGGGCGGGTGTGCCTTGTACTTCTTGTACAACTTCCTGTTCCTGATGGTCTGGAGCGGGTTGTAGACACCCTCCACGCCCGGATAGAGCGGCTGATGCGTCTCTGGATGCAATCTCTCCGCGTCGATGCGCCGCTTCAAGTTCACGTAGTACATGCTGATGGTGAACTTGACCCTCTCAGCTCGCACCAACGTGTTCTGCGACATCTTGCCCACATGTCTGTCGTCGTGCTGCTGGTTCGCCAGCAAGAACAGCCCGGCTACTGTATCCGGTCGGTGGACGTTGTGCTGCGCCTGGATGCCGTCGTTGGCCATTTTCAGCGTCGTTTTCGTGTTGAACTCCACGTTCAAGCCGTTGATCAACCCCTTGCGGATCCCTGACAAGATCTGGGACATCTCGGCCGTCTGCAACCGGATATCGCGCTGGAAGTCCTCGTTCAAAGTGGAAGAGCCGTGGCTCTCTGCACGTGACGCCAAAGGGCTGGACTCAATGCCGTCTTCGCTGCCCAGGGCCTCGGGATACTCGTCCTGTCCCTGTCGTACTGGGCGAAATTGAGGGGCTGGAGTGGGCGTCAGTGTCCTGGAACCCGAAGAGGACCGCGAAAGTTGCGTTTTTAGTCGGTGGTACCGCCGCTTGGGAAGTTCTATATCAGGAGACTGTGCCTCGGCCATTTCATTCTCTCGTGGGGGCGTTGCTGTGCAAGTGTTGGTCTTGCTAATTGCAGGCTGTTATTTTCGCTTTTTTTTCCTGCTCAGCGACGGAGATAAGCGAGATACAGCCACTATGGGCGGAGGAACAGAAGGGAGAAGGGGATCTGAGGGGGATCTGAGGAGGATCTGAGGATGAGATGAGTACGGGAATGGGAATTGGAATGAGATGTTGAGACAAACTGAACTGTTCCCACCATCTCATGTAGCCTGTCATTAGTGTCTTCAACCACCTATATATCGCAAGTACTTATAAGTACTTTCTCAGTAGCAGTTTCACCTTCACGTCAAAGTTCTCGCTCACTATCACGTCGTTCACATTGTAGAACGGGTTCAAGCTGTTCTTTAAGTACAACTCGTTCACCTCCACCAAAAACTGCTTCAAACTCTCGTCATTCTTTAGGTTTTGGTCCCGCGAAGCATCGTAGAGTAATATCAATTTCACGTTACTCGCTGTGAGGTAGCAGTTCAACCTGTAGTTCAGATGCTGGTCAAAATTCTTGAAATAGTTGTAATGCTGTGTCCATTGCAAGTCCTCGATCAAGTCTAGTGACGCATTGATCACAAAGGGGATCAAGGTGAGGTCCTGTGGAGCAAATCGGTGCTGGCCCTGGTTGTCCTGTTTGAACGTCCCTATTGTGAGCTCGTATAGCGGGTTGTCCTTCGTCCCTATTATGGATAAGTAGTACGACATTGCGGTCTTTTGAATGGTTTTCGCCTCGACTGATCCAATGCCCTGTCAAGATCCTGTGCCTAGATCAATGTACCGATGTGGTTCTTCCTCGCTTCGCGACACTATTTTTATTCAATTTTTTTCTTGTGATAAATTACATAGGTGCATTATACAGGGGACTATTATACACATGGACAAATAATATACATCAGTCAGTCTTCGGTGCCCTCGATCCTCGAAATCCCTTTGAGCAAATCGTCAACATTTTGGTCGAGCGGCTGTGGCTCGGCCGGTTTCTTTGCAGAAGTGTAAGCTGCCATTATATGGTTGATCCTGGCTTTCAACTTTGTTTGTAATTTGGTCAATATGAGATCATCGTTCTTCAAGTCATTGACCAAGCTTTGAAAGTTATCAATCTTATACTCCAACGACTTGTTCGATACCGATTGTTTCTGAAACCTTTCGAATCTGGATGAGAGATCCGAGAGCTCCTTCGATATCAGTGGGTCAGGTTCGCTTGTGCTTTCATATGAAGGTGGATTTGTGATGGACTGAGGAAGTTGGGCCATCACCGTTGCCCATTTCAGTTTCTCCTGCCGTAGAGTTTCTAATTTTTGCTCAAACAACTTGATGCTCGCCAAGTTGGATAGGTTTTGAGGATTGGGCACTAATTTCACAGGCTTATCTTCTGCAGAGGCATCTTTTTCCTCTTCCAGGTCAAATCTGTTATACCAAGAAGTGTTCAACCTCCCATCGACGAGATCTCGTATTATCTCTTCTTTGATCACTTTGGCAATGTTGAAGGCCGTCAATTCTTCCGATGAGTTCATCTTACTTTTCAACTGCTTCATCTTGACATTTTCATCGCTCAAGAGTCTTTTCGAGCACCAAGTCAACAACCTCCTCATCTTGTGAGGCTCGGGCAAATTCTCGTCGAGATGTTTGTAGAAATCCAGCTCCGGCACATCTCTATGTGGTACAGCGACAAATCCATTACCGATAGAAGATACTCTCTTTCCTCGGTTACTCAAAGAAGACCTTCGCGATAAACTCTTTTCTCTGTTCTTTTTTCTCTTCCTCTTGTCTGGAGAATCCGAGAGTGGTAATGTCATTTGTAGCGAGGTTTCATGTTCTTCGTAAGTGATATCATTGTTGTTCCGGTCGAACAGAGGTGATGATATTGGAGGTGAAACAAGTGGTTCGATCTTCTGTCTCTTGGATAGGGGTCCCTTTTTCTCAAGAGATTCCTGTATTGCAAGTGTGAATCTCTTTGGAGCCGTAGATTCTTTCTTCTTGTTGCTCTTCTTTGGTTTCGATTTCAATTGTTGATCTTCATCTTCACTTGGAGTCTCTATCTGGGCCAACAAAGTGTTCTTACTCTCTTTCTTCTGTTTCTTAGGTCCCGGTTTCGGTTTTGTGTTCTCAATTGTCTCTATCTGTGCCTCTTTCTTGCGAGGTCGTCCTCTTTTCTTTTTGGGCACCTCTTGTGGTTCTTCTTGTTCTTTTCTCGGTACATGTGGAGCCTCCAGTGAAGAGTTTCTCTTGAACATAAACCCATCATCTTCCTCGAAACTGATCGATTTCCGTGTTCTATTATTCCTGTTGTCCATCAACTTCGAAAGCGAGCTCGAATTGGCTTGCTTTTTGACCACTTTCCCCGTCCTCTTGGCGGATCCCCGAAGGGAGCCCAATAGCCGATTTTTATCGTTGGGCATCTATCTCTGTCCGCTGTGCCGCTCCACTCTTTGAGCTTTCCCCAAATGTGGATCCCTTGATGAACGGTTTTGAACAGAGTGTATGCCTCTTCAATGAGTCTCACTTGCAGACAGGTGGGCTAGACAACTGGTCGGTGATCTAGTTCACCTCTGATCTGATTGTTTTGTTTTTGTTTTTTGTTTATTTTCTTGATTTTTTTTCTTCTGCTCCGTAATTTTTGGGCTTTGTGGTTGAGATGGGCAAAGACGATGGAGCGAGGTGTGGGCTGGTGAATGGGGACTTCTTGGAGGGATTGGATTTATTTGATCACTTTTAATATTTCCTTGAGGTCCTGAGCTGTAAAGGACACACTTCGATGAACTATTCAAGAATCTTAGAGACCGATCTCTTCTTGGGTATCCGTAGCATTCACTTGACAATCACTTTTGTAGACTTCTGATACAAGTTTCTCCGCTAAAAGACAACGAATGAGCGGATCTCTAGTTTGATCCATTGAATCTAACTGCCTGTATCCAGTCTCCCATTTGTAGTGTTTCTTTGACATTGTCGTACGGTATCCATTGTCAAGACGGTGGGTGTCTTTTGGTAAAATGTCTGTGATACATTTGATGCCGACCAGATGTAAAAGCGTGAAACAGATATCAACTGAGACTTCCAGTCATTGAGACTGCTAAAGCTACCCATTTGATTCTCAGTCTCAAAATATCCATACCTGCTCCAACGATTCAATACTGTCTCAAGGCACCAAAAAAGGGAGAAAAAATTTCTAGATTTCTGTGCAAGTTGATGTATCGGCGCTACTTTGAATTGACAATCACTTCCCCCGCCCGATGTTAGGAAACAACAATGGCAACCGTCAATCCCTTTAAATCGTCTAAAGAGTCAAACTCCGAATCACCTACCAGCAACAGATTTGTCAAGAGAATTTATAAACTACACTTGAGTTTCAAAAGGGATAATAAGCTCTCAGATGAGGAAGTCTGGGAGAACACGGAGTTCAGGATCCAAATGGCTAATCTCTATGGAAAGAGAAAAGAGGGCAAACCGAATTTGATTTACTTGTTGCAGTATGGTTATTCAGATTACTGAGTGTGATGTACATTAGGGACGTGTGCATCAGAAGCAGAAACCAGCGCTAAACTTGACCTCATTGCAATAAGCCTCAGCAACTGGTGGCCGGGCAAAGTCCGAGATGTGCAGCAGGATCCGTAATCATAGGAGAGGTTGGGAAAGAAACATCAACTCAACTAAGCTGTTGTGAGGAGAGAGAGGTCTCGTTGAATACGTTAATGCGGGTTTGACTCATTGGACCACAAATGAGAATTATCTGAGCACTTACATCCTCTCAAGTCAACCAGTTAATATTGGGCACAATTGATCACTCTTGGGCAATCCCGCTAGTCAATTGGAGTGGCAGATGGACAGACGCTGAAACCGTTCGACCCCTTTTTGTCTTATGCGGCTCAAAATACTAGGGAAAAAGGTCTCTCAGCCTTACACGCATCCTGGGCCGATCAATTGATAGAATTTGAGCTTGTAGCTGGTGACGCTCTCGATTGCAAGATGACTCAGGCTCTATAGTTCAACACCTAGGTATTCAAAATTACCAGATCGACGCCTTTGGCTTTGTTTCACTTGTAGCCCCAATAATGGTGTCATCTTTTCTGCACAGTAACTGAATTAGTTTTATCTCACACACGAAATGTTTCTCTCAACCAGCTAGGTCAATAGCCTCTGGGGCCCCCGAATTTGGCATGGGATACTGAGAGTTCGGCTGCCTCAAGTCTGTCACAGGACTACGAAGGTTCTTGATAAAAGATGCCGAATTATTGTCAAACGACTTTTAACCATGGTTGATATTTCGATTACCGACTCCACGAGTATCCACATAAGAACAATTCTTTGATAGTGCTTTAGGATAGTTCTGATGCCCCTAAAACAGTGATTCTGCTAGCCATTTGTTATAACACTTCTTGTAGGATTGGGTTGAGCATCCGAGCCAACAGTTTACAAAAGCTTGTGACTCTGACTGGCCAGACACCTGAGCAGCAAGAGAAAAGTAAGGGCGAGAAAGTTAGAAGCCCTTTCATGTGACCACCACTCCAACAACTTATGTGACCGCTTCTGACCTTTTTCGGTCATCACCGTTAGATCCATCAAAACCACAAAACCACAATCCCCAAAAAAAACAATATAAAAGGGAGAAATCCCCCAAAAAACTTCTAATCATCTTACCATTACTTTTATTACAAAAACTCTCAGCTATGACCGAAAAATATGGCTGATGACCCAAAGCACTTGACACTTCTATACTGAAGTTCAATGACCCTGAGGAACCATTATATGGCCTCACCTAATAGCCGCTGGTTAAAGATACATGGGCCTATATTTGCCTCCAATATCTGTTGGCCAAATTGCTGCTATGGTTTGGTGATCAAGAAAGCTGTTACGATGCCAGCCTGAAAGAAGATGAAAGACGCTATGCTTGGCAGCCCATTTACAAATGTTGACTGTCAAGTTAAAAAGGATATCACCAGATCCCATCGAGAGGAGTCAGTAGTCCAGGGGACCCCACGGCTCAAGGAGGTGCGGATCTGAGACTGTTCAGTCTATCCAAGAGAAACAAAAGAGAGGCTATTAAACATGGTTATGCCTTCAGTTAGAAGGCATTGCCAGAGACTTTGCCGAGAGGAGATAGTAGTCCAGGGGACCCCACGTCTCAAGGAGGTAAAGTTCTGAGACCATTAGCCTCTTTGACACTCTTTGACGACGAACAGTTGCTCGACAATCAACACTTGTCGATGGTGTGTCACACTTTGTTTCCTTCAACAAAACAAGGGATACTTAGTGTGCAGACCAATGACAAGTGATGACTGTGAAGCCCAGCAGTCAAATAACACTTGTCGATGGTGTGTCACGCTCAGTGCCTCTGAATAAGATCATGGACGCTGAATTTGGCAGACCAATTGCAAGCTTCGACTATGATTCTCAGAGCTACATACTTAACGAATTGAAACACCGACTAGCACGTTGCTTGTCTACTAAATATTTTAGTATTATCTATATTGAATAGCACTTTATCCATCTGAGCCACATACTTTGAAATAAATATACTAATCAGCACTTCAGTAGTCTGAGACAGGTATAGTACGAAGTTTCACGGGTCATACTGAACCAATTCCGTTCATGAGCCAGTCATTTCGGAAACTCAAGTGACCTCTGGCAGCCCAATGTTTACCTTTTGTCACTTCTGAGATCCACAAAAACACAACCCCCTTAAAAAAATCATATAAAAAGGGGGAAATTCCCCCAAAAAATCCTAAACATCTTATCATTCTTTATCAGAAACAAGATCCAACTATGACTGAAACAAGACATGGCTGGTGATCCAAAACATCAGACACTTTCATACTGAAGGTCAATAGACCCAATTGATGACATAAAACCACTTCAGGGTCTGATCTCTTCGCCAGCGGTTAAAAAAATGGTGAACTCTGATGCTGCGTTGAATATCTGGAGCTACAAGAGCTGCTATTATTCGGTGGTCAAAGAAGATGTTGCCAAATTGAGCTTGACAGACCATTATGAAGATGATTGCACTGTCAAGCAAAAGCTGTTGCAATGCCGGTGTGGCAAAATGAACGAAGATACTTGCCTGAAAGCCCATTTACAAATGTTGACTTTCAAGCAAAATAAGAAATCACCCGATCCCGCCGAGAGGAGTAAGTAGTCCAGGGGACCCCACAGCTCAAGGAGGTGAGGATCTGAGGCTGCTAAGTTTAGTCACTGAAGACAGAAGAGAGGTCATTATAAAGAACGGATACAGCAAAATAAAAGATAGAAGAGGCTTCATCGAGAGGAGACAGTAATCCAGGGGATCCCACGTCTCAAGGAGGTGAAGTCGTGAAACCGCTGACCTCTTCAAAACTCTGGACGACTAGCAGCTATATAAATACTCTGTATCTGGGTAAAGACTAATGTACCGGTTGGTTCTATAGGTTTGATTCATTGACCAGCGCTATAATAAGCTGTGTGTCTATATATTTTAATAAATATGCAAGATAGCATTCTATTCAGCAAAACGGCGCTTGTGCTATCTTTCTGTGATCACTCTCTTCTTCCATTCTCACACTCTTCTCGTAGAGATCGCAGGCATAAACCAGACCTTTGAGCCATTACTTCACTATAAGTATGCACGATCCTGAGAGTGCTGGTAATGAGCTCAATGAGTTAGAAGCCCCAAGAATCTAGACAGAGATCAAGTGAACTATTTCCGTAAGGTTCCGCTCAAGTCTGGTCAGTCAGCGATCTGCTTGACCATTGTCGATCTAGTACTCTTACCGCTGTCGCCTTTGAGAGAGCATCACCACAAAACCGCTACCCCCAAAAATCGTAAAACAGGGGCTGTCACTCGGTAGATTTCGAGTCAGTTCAGCTGCTCTTTAGCACGACAGCCAAGCTTGACTGTAAAAACATGACAGAAAACTCTAAGCACTGATGGTTGTATATTGAGGGTCAATTGGCCAAGCGCACCACTATGAGGGGTCATATGAGGCATTAGAGGGGCTCATTCTCCGCAAATAGTTGACAAGCGTCGGTTCAAGCAAGTTGTTTTATAATCCCAATGGCCTCGCCGAGCTTAAATGGCCGAGCTCCGATGACCTCAATCCAATGGCTTTTGTGGCCAGGTCCTGGATAAAACCGCCCTCCGATTACTACCCGATTCGATAAGAAAACTGTCGATCCAAGGTGTGCCTATGCGCCAAAATCATCTTATCGTGATAGGAAAAAAATTAGGTTATCTATTAGCGGCAGACGGCAGAAATTATATAAATGGCCGGCCGAGACGAGTTGACTCACCAGTAATTCCACGGTGCTTGGAATTGAATCGATCAAAATGGTATCCACGTGGGAAGAAGTTGCTGCTAAGAAGAAACTGGACTTGTTGTCCAAGATCCCAAAAGAATGGTTGTTGGAATCGGTTCCAACTGCCGAAGAAGCACCTGATGCATCGGCTTACATCGCTAAGACTCTACCGCTGGAAGTTCTCAAAATCACCACCACTCCAGGTACAGAATTGATTTCCAAGATACTGAAAGGCGAATTGACTGCCTATGAAGTGGCCAAGAACTTCTGTCACGCTGCAGCTGTGTCTCATCAATTGACCAACTGTCTCACCGAGATCTTTTTCGACAAGCTGTTGGCAGATGCCAAAGAGTTGGACAATTACTATGCATCCACTGGAAAAACAAAGGGCCCATTGCACGGATTGCCGGTGTCTTTGAAGGACCAGGTCAACCTCGAAGGAATTGACACCTCGATCGGGTATACAGCTCCGCTTATCAGTGATGAGTTCCAAGAAAAGATCACTGGCAGGTCCAAGCACACCAAAGACAGTGACTCGTTGATCGCGACTCTCTTACTCGATGCCGGTGCTGTGTTCTATGTCAAGACCACAGTGCCGATGCTGATGATGTCATTTGATACCAGATCCGCTGTCTACGGTGAGACTATGAACGGCAGAAACAGAAACTTCTCGCTGGGTGGGAGTTCTGGAGGTGAAGGTGCTTTGATTCTGTCTGGTGGTTCTCTAATAGGTTTGGGAACTGATATCGGGGGCTCTATAAGAATTCCGCTGTCCTTCAACGGGTTATTCGGCTTGAGACCGTCCTCAGATAGGTTGCCCTATTTGAAGGTTGCCAATTCCATGCTGACCCAGCCTATCGTTTCAAGTGTCATTGGGCCGTTGCTGCAGAACTTGGACGATCTCGAGTTGTTGACCAAGGCCATCATTGACAGAAAACCCTGGAATTACGACATCAAGTGTCCGCCGATTCCATGGCGTCCATTCGACACCGAGGGCCAAGAGTTCAACTTTGGATTTGTCGATTCGGACGAGCTCGTCAACCCTCATCCTCTGTTCTACAGGGCAATGGATATCGTCAAGACTAAACTTGCCTCGCTGGGTCACGATGTCTTTAAATTTGAGCCACCGGTATCTCATCCAAAGATTTCGGCCCTTGTAGGAGACATCTTCATCTCTGACTCGATGCAGGAGATCTCCAACTTTGCCAAGTTAGGTGGTGAACCTGTCAGTGACGTGGTTTTGCTGCTCTGTCCTCCCCCTTACAAGACTGTCTCAGTATCAGATCATTGGCAGCAGGCAAAATTGAAGTATGAGTACCAGCAGGCTTACAACAAGGGCTGGTTGGAGACCACTGGTCTAACCAAAAATGGTAAGATCATGGATTTTTATTTGATTCCTTCTTGGTGTTCTACCTCTTTCAAGCACGGCAGAATTAAGACCATTTTTTCCACCTATACACAGTATTTGAATGGTTTGGACTACTCTGTCGTCGTCATCCCAGTAACAAAAGTGGACAAGACCAAAGATCTCTATCCTGCAGATTACGTTCCGTTGAACGAGAAAGATGAGATCAATTTCAAAGAGTACGATCCGGAATCATACGATGGTATGCCAGTAAGTATTCAGTTAGTCGCTAGAAAATACGAGGAAGAAAAGGTCATTGCAGTGGCAAAGTTGATCGCCTCATTGTTGTGATATCTCGGTATCTTCTAATTTCATCTCAATGTCATTTTCAGCTTCGTTATTTGTATTGTCATCATTGGTATCTAGCGTCATTGGAGCGTCGGATGTGTTAGACTCCACCGGGACGCTCAGTTCCTCTGCCTCTTCTTTCAATTTTTCATCGGTCCCTGCAGCTTGGTCCTCTTCCAGCTCGATCTTTATCTCATCTTCGATAGTGTCTTCTTCTTTGGAACCGGAAGTAATCTGTTTCTTCAATTCCTCATCCGCGTACGTGACCTGTGCTCCAACCCTGTTTGTATCAGTTTCGTCGTCTTCATCTTCTCGTATAATCAAATCTAACAATTTGTTCATCTTCACATCCAAATCTTGTTCGTCCACAGAGCTGCCATTACTCCCTTGGCCATGCCCCTCTGCATCTGTAGGTATCTGCCCAAGGATCCAGCTCTCCTTCAAATTTCTGGTTATGGACAACAACTCTTCTGTCAATCGTATAATCGTGGACGAATTGGCTTCTATATGTAAAGATTCCACGGATAGCGTCGTCTCAGACTTGTCGAGAATCGACGAAAGCTCAATTATCTTCAGGAATTGTGTGAGAATGGATTCGATGTTGGCATCTACTCGCTCTAAAAAGGTAGCCCGGTTCAGTCAGTACTTTTCTGCTTATATACATAATCTTACCAGTCGTTAATTACATACTTATCAACGTCACAGATCTCTTTTGCATTGTGTCTTTGTCTTGTGGTGTGCCAGTACTACACATGCAAATTCAAAGTAGATTTTTTGTTATACAACTATTTCGTCGTGTATTTTGGCTCAAGTTTCCCTTTTTGCCAATATATCTCTTCTCTGCCTGGAGATCTCGACCAACTTATGGATCAACTTGTCCGCATAAAGCAACTGATCCCTTTTCTGTGGACTCCAGGCGGATCTCTTCATCCTCATCTTCTTTTGTAGGTTATTGAACTCGAAACTGATATGAGGATTCGAGCTGATCCCGCCTTGTGAAGAGACATCTTTAAATTCTAAACCTTTACCAGAGCCATCCGCAAGGTACTCTTGTCCACTATCGATCATGAAACCAAGCAAAGCGGCACAAATCTCTCTATCTGATAACAATGAGGTTATCTGTTTCAAAGTTGGATCGTAATTCTGCTCGCTTATCTCGCCTAGACCGAGCATGAACTTGAAAATGGGTAGCTTCAGACTTTGCAGTTTCAAAGCTTCGCAGAAAGCTCTTTCTTCTAATTCTGCGATTGGGACAATCACGAAAGTGTCCTCGTTACCAATAGTTCCCACTATGGAAACATTACCAAGCTTGGTGATGGTCAAAAAGTGGTGTGACTGGGAGCTTGAGCTCATGGCATTGATCAGAGTCTCAAATCGCGAATTTGAAGAAACGTGGAATCCGACCGGATACGATACTCCGCTAACCAACTCCCTATGCAACTGTGACTCAATCAAGGCATTCTCGACAACACCAAGGCAGAACAAATCGGACATATACTGCGGGGTCACGGTATCAGAAAGCTGACCTACTAAGGGACAGTATCTCAGTAACTCACATAACAAGGCACGACAGATTGGAATCCCATTCTCAATCTCGTAAGTCATCAATGGCTGTCTCGGATCTGAGTTGTCGCTCAGATTGTAGTTGTACTTGTTCAAATTTGCACGCATTGCAAACACCAAGTCATCAGTGGATACAGCTTCGTTGTCTATGTAAATCTTTCTTTGAGCCTCATCCAAGGGATTACCCAACTTAGGTTCAAAGCGCCTCTTACCTGATAGAACACTTATCCATTGAGCACATAACTTCAGTTGCATTGGATTATCAATGTTGCTTGGACCAGTTATGACCAACAACGGGTTTTGAGTGCCTCTGCTGTTGTGCTGTTGATTCAAGATCAGCTCAATGACAGATCTGTATTCTACGATTTTTGCCTTTAAAGCGTTATCGATAGGGTAAAGATAGTTCTGTATGACTTCTGGTTGTGCAATAACGACCTGCCCACGTTCTTATCAGATTAGTTAGCTTTCGCTCAGCGTCAAAGACTTCGTAGAAGGAAGAAGATACCTGAGAGGCCAAAGCTGTCATGTGATTCAACCGCTGTTACAAGCTCAGAGTTGAGCAGATCTAACACATCCATATTTTGGTCTATAACGCCGACGTCATTGCTGTCTTCCTCAGAGAGGGTACCATAGTACCAGTTCAAAGATCTGATGGAAGAGTCCAGCTCTTCCGTAGAATTTCTTGAGATTGGAAGCGCCATACTATGAGTGCTCACTACAATAGCGTTACGCTCGAATCATCTTTTTTTAATAATGCACTCGGGGGTGTGAAAAGCAAAAAAATAGATCATTCTGAGACAAAGGGATGCAATAGCCTAATTAATTATTTTCTACTGCTTTTTTGAATTCAACTCCAGTCATTTTGTTATTTGAGAAAATAGATAGATGGATGAAAAACTTTCATGAAAATATTGTAGAAGTAGTGCAGATGAAGTTCCTTGCATAGCAAGGGTGATCAAAATATTGAAAATAGAATATTAGAAGAAAAGCTTCTCAAAAGGGGGCGTCACACCTCATTTGGAAGTGTCCAAGACGTATCTACCGGCAATCTTACCAGCCTCCATCAATTCGTAGACCTTCTCCAATTCAGACAAACCGACAACCTTGATTGGAGAGTGGACTTTGCCTCTCACAAAGAAGTCAATTGCCTCTCTCGAATCGGCACGGTCACCGACATAAGAACCGACAATGTTGATAGATTTGACGACATGGGAGAAGACTGGTGATTTGGCAACAGCACCTGCTGGCAAGGATATCAAGACAACTTTACCGGTTGGTCTGACGTACTCAGTAGATTGGGTGATAGCAGCTTCACTGACGGCAACGTTCAAGACGGCATGTGGACCACCGTTGGTCTTTGCCTGGATTTCCTTAACCAAGTCAGAGGTGTTGGAGAAGTCAACAAATTCTTCAGCACCAAGAGATCTAACCAATTTCTCCTTTTCAGCTCCACCATCGATACCAAGGACTCTGAAACCCATGGCAGCGGCGTACTGGACGGCGAGGGAACCCAATCCTCCACCGGCACCAGAGATGGCAACCCAATCACCTTGTTTGATGTTGGCAGTCTTCAAACCCTTGTAGACGGTGATACCAGCACACAAGATTGGAGAGACACCAGCCAAGTCGGTGCCCAGAGGAATGTGAGCAGCTTGGACAGCATCAGCAGTGGCATATTGTTGGAAGGAACCGTCATGAGTGTAACCGGACAAATCAGCGTCTGGACAGTTAGATTCGTGACCTGCAGAACAGTATTCACAAGTCAAACAAGTCTTGTTCAACCATTTAATACCAGCCAAGTCACCAATTTCAAAATTGGTGACAGCGTCACCTTTGGCAACGACAACACCGGCACCTTCGTGTCCACCAACCAATGGCAATTTGGTGTCCAAGGGCCAGTCACCCTTCCACGCATGCAAATCGGTATGACAAACACCCGAGTATTTGACATTGATCAAGATTTCATGTGGTTTTGGGGTTGGAACTGGGATATCCTTGTACAACAATGGACCTCCACTGGTTTCAAAGACGACACCTTTTTGCGTCTTTGGGATGCCAGCTGGCATCTTGAATCTCATAATTCTTGTTGGTTTAAACATTGTGATTTGTGGGTTTGTCGCAATTGACTTCTTGTGACAAGGAATTGAACATGGGATTACAAGTGGGAATGACAAGTGTATTTATAACATTTTCAAACTCGTATGTAGGCACAGGTGATTTCATCAATAATTTTAAGAAACTTTGTCCAAAAACATGGTCACTTCACTTAGGACTCCGTTAATGCTGGTTTTTTCGTTTCTTTTAACATCCTTTTTCCCTTTTCAGACTAACTGGAACAATCAGTCGTTTTTTTGTTGTGCAAACTTAATAGTTTAGTCGTATGGGGTGGAATGTGAGTGGGGGTGAGTAAAAACTTGTCAGTGTAAAATGAAGCGAAATTTACCCCACAAATTTGAATTTTAACACCAGGTATTGGCCTAGTTTTAATTGGACTGTTGGAAGTAGGAAGGGGTTCAATTACAATCCTTTAGCTCAATTGGACCGCTTCTCCGTGACTTGAGCCGGGGAAGAGCTCTGGAGATACAAATTTTACCCCGACTGTCCAGCATACAACATGAGTTATCGATTTAAGGTTCTCTATTAAGATAATTGATCATACCATATATGCGAAAATACACTGCCTTAGCCTTACTCTTAACGAAGTATGTATGGCTGAAAGGAAAATGATCCCACCCCCAACTTAATTATCGTCATTAGAATTTACCCCTCTTTTTAAAGCATAAGAAAGCTGTTTTTTTCTCTTCAGAGCGTTCGGATTCCTACTAAATATCTTTACAGTTGAAACTGCTGTAAACCGGACTCCAGTTTGTAAAGAAGTTTTTGAAAAATTTGATCCCCAATCCGAGATCCCGAGATCCGGTAAGCCCTCTTATGCTGTGCATTGCCAATTGAGGAATACCCACATCGATGACTCTTGAACCTGTAGAGCTGCTCAACATCGATCCAATTGTGCTTCCAGTGCGAACATCGTTTCTAGACGTAAACAATTGAACTTGATCCGCGTTCAATTCCAGAAGCTGCTTCATGATCAGAAATCCGACTCTATCGGTAGCCGTCTGGGTCTCGTTGTAATATTTACAAACGATTCCCGTGTTCAAACTGGGCCTGTGGTATTTCAAGTACTGTTCTTCAAAATTAGGATTATAGGCGTGTGTCACATCGGCGGATAAGATCAACGAATTGGCAAACACTTGGCGGTAATGCTGCTGTGTTGAAACTCTCTGCACGACGCTCTCGAGCAATTTCCCTTGGGCGCCTTGTCTCGTCAAGGACCCGATCTCTTCGTTGTCGTACAACAGGACAATATCAAAGGTCTTTTCAGGTAAGTTATCGGCAACCTCTATCAAGGCTTCCAACAGCGCATAGGAGCACAATTTGTCGTCGATTCTAGGAACCGACATGAAATCATCTTCCAATCCAGCAATTGAGCCCTTCATGTTGTCGAACAAGTCCAAATCCAACTGGTGCAACTCAGAGACTTTGATATCTCCCAACTTGGCAATGTATCTCAATACCTTCAACGGATGTTTACCGTACAAATTGGACTTTTTCTCATCCTCAGTGGCCTCTTCTTGTTCCTCACCGTCATTGTATCCAATTATCGGTACCATTTGTGTCTCTTTGTTGAACGGACCCTCCAGGACATCTCCGAAGTGCTCGGCCAAACTGGAGATTCTGGCAATCGGATGTGGAGTAGAGTTGATCAAGACAGACTCGAATGTATCTCCGACAGATCTCTTTACAATGACACGTCCACCAACTGCCAAATCTCTGTCCCACCATTTGTCACTCAACAGTCCAGAATATGGAGCAATTCCCAACATCTCGTACCCATCTTCATCTTCTTTCTTCGACACTGGCTTCAATTTCACCAGTAATGAATCGATATGAGATCCGACTGCTCCAATGCCCTCTTTTGGTTCCCAGCCCTCAGTAATCACAAACAGTACCAAATTCAATCCGGATCTCGATGTGAAGTATCTGCCGGGCTTCAATTGGCCCCAGTCATCTTTCTCTGACAAGTACTCAAACCCACTCTCGGCTAATCTTTGCGAAAAATGCTCCACCACATGGTACGTAGTTGGACAGTGGTACGCAAAGTCTATATAGTCGTACGAATAACTCTCAATTGTCTTGTTTGGTTTGATGATTGTCATGGTCTCGGGGATTGTGCTTGTGTCTACTCAATGGTGTGCTTGACCGTTCCAGTCTTCCAATCTCAATTGGCCGTGCGATAGATTGGCTGGGTTTAACTAGTTTTTTTTTCTTCACTTAGATAGAAAGCTTATCGTAAAATACGCTTCAAGCTGCATTGATAGGAGATCATATGGGTTGAACGAATATTTTATTGCTTAATCACACTGTTCCTATAATTTACTATGATATCTAACAACTTCGTCAATAGATCTGGCAACGTGCTTGACGTTACCGTCGTTCAAACCTGCAATACTTGCCCTACCGGAGCTGACCAAATAAACGGCATGCTTCACTTCTAATCTCTTGACTTCCTCTGCTGTCAAGCCGGTGAAACAGAACATACCCTTCTGCTTGACGATGTGATCCCAGTTTCCTGGCGTCTTCAAAGCGATCAACTCATCGGTCAACTTACGTCTCATAGAGAAGATTCTTGACGACATCTCCAACAAATCTTTGTTCCATTGTTCTCTCAAGTGGGGAGTGGTCAAAACTTTGGCAACAACCTTGGCACCATACAGAGGTGGGTTTGAAAGCTCGGTTCTGGTGATTTTGTTCAACTGCGACAAAATCAGAGCCTTCAATTTGTCGTCACATTCCTCAAGAGCGATGTGTACCAGGCCGACTCTTTCACCGTACATACCACAGTTCTTGGCAAAGGATTGGCAGATCAACGATGGTAATTTATAGACGTCGATCAGCTTTCTCAAAGCCCAGGCGTCTTCCTCCAACGAACCTGTGGTGAAACCTTGGTAGGCAGAATCGATCAAAGCGAAATGCTTCTTCTCTTTCAAAGCAGTGAGAATTTTCTCCCATTCGCCTTTTGATGGATCCAATCCAGTCGGGTTGTGTGCACAGGCATGGAGCACGAAGATTGAACCTTCAGGAGCAGCGTCAATCAGTGATAAATAGCCTTTCAAGTCCAAAGACTTGGTTTCGGCGTCCCAATATGGATATGAATCGATCTTGAAGCCCACACTTTCAAAGATGGCTCCGTGGTTTGCCCATGTTGGGTTGGACAAGTACACAGTCGAGCTCTTCTTGTAAAATTTCTTCAAGAATACTGCACTGACATGTAAAGCGCCTGTTCCGGAAATCGATTGAACCGAAATGAGGCGTCCTTCAGAGATGACAGCAGCATCTTCACCGAGGATGACTTTTGCGGCACTTGAAGTGAACTCCGAGAGCCCACTGATACCTAAGTATTCGTGGTTGTAAGCTGGTTCGCTCTGCAACAATTTCTCCAGTTCCCTGACGGCTGGTAAGACCCATGGTTTTCCGTTGTTGTCTCTGTAAGCACCGATACCCAAGTCCACCTTTTCAGGCCTGGTCTCTTCCGCATAACGGGCCTTCAATGCAAACAAAGAGTCAGCTGGCAATGTTGGGATGTTTTCAGTTGTGAATGCAGCCATCTTGTCTCAGTATTTGCTCCAATGCTCTAGACTTTGTTAATTGAATTGTGTCAAGTTCACAAGATGACGATGTTTTTTTTTGACTCACTGTAAAATTTCTCCAACTTTTTTGTTTCAGGCGCACAACCGCGCGCTTTTAACTCTGTCTATTTTCACTAATTGAGTCATCTTAACCGCAGTGAAGGAACAATGGAGGAGTGGAGGAGAGGAATGATACGTTGTTAGGTCTATGAGTTCTAATTTATTCTGTCAACACTCTAAAGCTAGTTTTAGTGTTCCTCGTACTGTAAAGGTTTCATCACCTCATCGTACAACAACTTCTTCAACTCTGAGAGGTGCAATTCGTCTTTCTTTTTGTCGAAGTCAAAGAAATCCTTTGGGATTTTTTTCAGGACTGGCTCATCATTAGGGTCGTGATAAAGTTGTAAATATGGATGCTTTAATGCGTCTTCGACTTTGATTCTCTTTGAAGGATTGAAAGTCAACAACTTCTCCAACAAATCTATCCCCAAAGGATTGCAGCCTGGGAACAACCGTTCGAACGGAATGCGGTTCCGCGTTGGCAAAGACTTCAAATACTCTTTCAGTCTCCTTGACTTGATGCTATAGTAATCCTCCATCGACGGTGTTCCGAGGACCTCGATGATCAACCAAAGCTGGTTATGATAGTCTCTTCCAGGGAACAACGGCTTCCCACTGAGCATTTCTGCCAATATACAGCCCACTGACCACACATCGATCAGGGTTGTATATTCTTGGAACGTCAACATGATTTCGGGCAGTCTATACCACCTCGTTGCCACGTACTCTGTCATGAAACCAAAATTGTCCTCTGTACTGGCGACAGATCTTGCCAACCCAAAGTCACAGATCTTCAAATCACAGTTGGCGTTCAACAACAAATTCGAAGGCTTCAAGTCCCGGTGCAACACGTTCGCAGAGTGTAACAGCTTTAAAGCTCTTAATGTCTGATAGGTGAAGTACTGGCAGTGGTCATCGCTCAATTTCTGCGTCCTGATAACACGGTGTAAGTCGGTCTCCATCAACTCTTGGATCAAGTACACTTCGTTGAAGGTCTCGAAACTATATGGAATTTGGATATCCAAAATGCTGATGATGTTCTCGTGGTTGAAATGCTTCAAGATCTTTAACTCTCTCAAGGTCCTGAGACAGAACATGGACCTCTCGAAGGGTATTATCTTCTTGATGGCCACTTTCTGCTGAGATGGCTTGTGTATTGCTGAGCACACCACTCCATAGGCGCCTTCTCCCACGATGTCGAGGATCTTGTAGTGATCACTCACGTTGAAAGATATGTCACGCTGATCCAACTGGTTCGCACTCTGGTGAACTTGTTGCTGAGCTGCTGGCGTTGCTTCCATCTTTATTTCAATGCTACCGCTATGTATCTTTACCCACGAAAAGGACCAACTATGTAGCAGCTTCCATTAACAGCTATGCTTGGCTAATAAATTGTAAGTCAAATGTAGTGACAAGGATTTCTACTTTGATTAAAGTCCAAACGAACGAATGTAGAAGGTGGATCAGAAAGTACAACGCGAGCTTTTTTCCCTCCAAAATATTTTTTTTCTCTGATTTTTTGATTTTTTCTCCTTCCTTGTTTCCTAATTAAGTTTCGTCCTGAAACATTGCATTTTTCAGGGGCATACATATCTCGGTGTTATTTTTTTCCCTCTATTGTTTACATATTTTCTGTGTAAAAACCTAAACAGTCGCTGTATTTACCTCTACATACAGCTCTTTGGGTGTCTCAGAAGGCATCAAGGCGCAGCCCTTCCAGTTTTCAGAGGATTCACAACTGGCTCTGATATACCAGTTGAGCGACGTTGACTCCCCAATCCCAGGCCTCATCTTTCATGACTCTTGTCTCTCCGTCAGCACACATTACCCTGTGCTCTTCGGCGCTTGATGTGCCCCAGTTGATCAGCTTGTTGTCTTGGAAGTGCAAAAACTTGCAGTAAGGATCGATGAACCTGATGATCAGTGCTTCTTCCTCTGGTAAGATCCCCATTTGCAAGGCAAAGAACCAAATCTGAACGTCGCACCCGTGTGGAACTCTATGTTTTGGCTCAACATACTTGTCTAAATATGCTGTCCTGAACGCCACTTGATAACGGAAAATGTTTTCTTGCGGGAACCCGCCTTTAATAATACTCTCGACGAAACCTCTAGAGGACGCGTATACTTGGCCGTCACTTATCATCTGTCCGTACAAGACTCTCAACTCTTCCGGAAATCCGTCATCATCTTCAGCATTGTTAAGCTTAGGGTACACATCCAATAAAGTCGATATGATCTTGGCAGGGTAATAGTTTGCCAATTGCAATGGGAGCTCTTCAAGTGTCTTTGGAGTGTTCAACAACGAGTATTTGACTCCTTCATTGTCAACTTCCCCGATCATGATCCTCAAAGAACGTTCTTTCAACTTCTTCCCATATTCTCCACTGGCCAAGTCCCCCAACAACTTGGAAGATATAAACTTGTCATCAGTGACTGCTCTGAACGTATGCATCTTCATTTGTGGGATAAAATCGACCAACGTGTCCCCATCTATATTCCTCAACTTCTCCATCTTCTCTTCTGGGGATAAGCTTGTATCAATACCATGGACCTCCAACAACTCGTCAAATTGTGACTGCAACTCTTTCAAACTCTTTGGCTGTATCCAAACGTTATTCGACCAAAATATGACTTGCTTGATCAATTGCCTTACTTCTGGATTATAAACCTCATAAGCCAACTGAAAAAAGGTTGAGTAAGAGCCAGCACTGACGCCTCCAACTGTGATTTTCTCCTTGTCACCGCCAAAATGTTTGATATGGTCGTAAGTCCATTCCAATGCTACTCTTTGGTCCCAAAATCCAAAATTCGTAGACATCTCATCTTCTTCCAAAAGCTCTTTGCTGCTCAAAAATCCAAACAAATTGATTCTGTAGCCTGGAGAAACTATGATGAACCTTTCCGAAAACTTCAGTGGGTCTTGCAAATCTCTCGGGTCGTAGATAGCACCTTGACTGGGGGCACCATACTGCAACCATCCACCGTGGATATAGAATAATACAGGCCATCCTTTTTCTGGTTTGCTCAGCTCATCGGCTGGGATCCATATGTTCAAATGCGTGATGTCTTCGCTTGTGGGACTTTTGAAGTATTGGTGCTTGAAATTCGGGTCCTCTATAGATGGCTGCGGTGCCTTGGGAGCAAACTCTGCATGATCATCTTGAGAATAGTCGTAATCCTCTGGAATTTTGACTGGTAGCTTCCAGCGATTGGCTCCAGTGGGTGGTAAGGCGTATCTCACGTTCGCAAACCTATGGGTCTTGGGCTTGTCATCTTCGATGATGGTGATACCATTTAGCAGCCCATGGCTTGGAATTCGAACGGAATAGCCTGAAGATTTCTCAATTGAAGGAGAGTTCCCCATTTCTGATTCTGCTTAATGCTAATCATCACTTGAAGTTTCGAAGTGAAGGCATTGTGTCACCTTATATATCCGTCAAACTTGGATCTCGGAAGCTTATCGAGATTTTTTTTTTTTGCAGATTTCGGATAAAAACTATTTTAGCCTAAACTTACTATTGATCATGAGCCTTCCCAGCTATATGAAGTACGAGATAAGAGGATACCAATTGCTGGTAACTACGCGCGACTCACCCTCGGATAATCCCATATCTGCCAACTTTGTATAGGTGTCTGTCCACTGTAGTCTATTTTGTTTCATATTCCTGAGTGATATCATTTATATATCTTACTTAGTTGGAGATGATACTCCTGGATAAGCTTTCCCTTGATGATCTGCTACCGCCTTGAATATTTTAACTGTCCGGTTTAATGAGGGATTGCTATGGAAAAGATACAACAACGACCAAAGCTTGAAGTAGAGTTCCTGGCAAGGCCTTCCCTCAACTTCACGCATAGTGAAGAAAGTCCTTTTCTTGTGAATGGAGATGAAGAGTGCCAATTCGAAAGAGAGCTCGACTCACAGTAACCTTGAGTTTCTGAACCCAACAAAGTGTACACTTTCCCCGAAACAGATGGGCATCTTGGTCTTGGGACATCTGACGATAAACAAGACCGTTCTCAAGAACACGGCACCAATACAAGGTAGTGCATAACCAATCAAATAGCTTTTTTGGGGCAAAAAAAAAAAAAATCCCTAAAAAAAAAGCACTCATAGAGGGCTTATCAAACCAGAGTATCGGCTGGTCTTGAAGTAACACGGAAATACTCTGAGACTCTTTGAATAGTATTGCTGCACCTGTGAATTGACATTTGCATTGAAATCTATCAATTTATCCAAGTTTAAAAGCCTTTCGAAAGCGACTGCAAAGTACATACATTTCTGATCACATAAAATCTCAATGGGCTCCACATTCTCTTGATTGTCAATGGCTTAGGTATTCATCATTGAAGATGAGCGTTGTAAGTGGCTGAGATACTCCTCAAAAATATTTAGTCCTGGTACTTTCACTTGGAACTTGGACGCTGTGCACTATTATTAGAGAAGTTTCTTGCAGGGAAAAGTAGATTAAATTCTTCCAAAGCGCTGAAAATGAGCTTTGATACTTGCAATGAGGACTTCAGTTGAACTCTTCAACTTCTATTAATGAGGTGAGTCAGTCAATCATTGTATTAAAAAGGGAACAGTTCAGCACTATCGGTCAGCTTTGGTGGTTAAAGGAGTAAGAGTTGTTTTCCCAATAGGAACCCTGTTATACTCAAAAGCAAACAGTGCTGCGTTAAGGTTTATTTGAGGCAAAAATTCTCTCAATCGCTTATAATAACAATTCAAGGTCTTGAACCAGCTCTTTTGATGGAACAATAAGAACTCAATCTTGAAATGAGGCCTCGCTTTCCGACCGAGTAGCAATGGTTGCAAACCCAAAACAATCAAAATTGATGTCGTTCTGTGACCAGCCACATGATCGCAGATCGGGTGGTACGGAAGGTGTCTAAAAATGTGAGTTTCTTTAATATGAATCAAACTGGTTTACTTCTCTTTGTCCATCCATGCCTTACTTTCGAAAATCAGGATCCAGCTTTTTGGTGAGAAGCCTGCTACACTAGACGCTCCAGGCAGCTAAGATGGAAAAGAAGTTCTGGCCAAGCAAATCTGAACGAAGTAGAATGAGCAGCGTTATCGAGAAAAAAACTTTTCAGCCTTTAGTTACTAGCAAATTTCTACCGTAACTGAAAAATTAATACTAGAAGGAGTTGAATCAGGTAAAAGTACCAAATCAGAAAAACGCCGTCCACGTAATCAAACTACTTTCAATCAGGAATTGAAATCAAATATTATATCATTTCGTTACTGCAGATATATATATGTAGCATCTGAGTGGGTATAATCACCAGCAAAAAAAAAAAAAGATTTATTTTGCCAACATTTAATTGTATAAAAGAATAAAACTTCAGAACAGCATTTGCAGAATCTTCTACGGTGATCATTAACTCTAAAGAAGTTCTGACCCTATGATAAGGTTCGATTTAGTTCGCTAGGCTTGACATTTGAGTTAATTCAGGCCAAATGATAACCTTGATGTTGCAGCACTCTTTTCGTTTGTTGTCAAAAAAGAATAGATTTGAACAATATAGAATTTATAGGTAGTTTCTATTTAAATCACCAGACGATTTATTTTCGAAAGCCATAGCACACTGTATTATCATGTCTGGCAACAAGACTGCCCTCTAGTTACGCTACGTGATCGTCTGTGAAGCATGATATTGGTGCTGGTCGTAAACCACAGGTAGATTGAACAATATATAAAAACTAAGAATTCACAACAAGAAACATAAAAGAAAATCTAGCAAACAAAGTTGGACGGAAAGCGCTTTTCAAATACGAATTTGCCGTTCCTGTAACGGGCTCCTCAAACTAACAAATGTGGTGATCAGTGTAGTTAACATCGCCTCGCAGAGCGAAAAACCAAACACAAGAATAGCACTGGGACCATTGAATGACAGTTAGTATGGAAAGTGCTAATCAAAGTTCAAGAACTGAAAAACAAAAACTGCACAAAATTTAGTTTTTAACTGCTTTTCACAACCCAAAAGTGGGAAGAGATTTATCGAGCTTTGGTGGAAATATGAGCGAAATCGATCATAAGGGCCGCATGGTGTCACCCGTGCTCAGCAGCTGGCTCAGCTGCACTGGTGAGACTTTCTTCTCAAGGAAATGCATAGTCCATCAAATAGCACTTACAGCAATTGAAGTAAAAGCTTGAAACTTTTATTACAATGTAAATGGGGTGGGATTGAATAGTGGCATTGGTTGTTGCTCTGCTAAACAAACATTTTCCATAATGGCAGCCAGCCAGCCTTGAGTCATGAAGTGGGCGATTAAGTTGTATATAACCTGATGTTTTGAATCAATCTTCTGTCACTTGGACTATAGAAGTACTTCTCACTGATTAATTGTTGTTTCTAGTCATATCCCAAAATGTTCCTATGATATTAAATCCTTAATTGGTCCGAGATTTCATGCTCTGATTGAAGGTAATTCGAAGCGGCCAGTTCTCAGGCAACACTCGCGCGTCGGCTATGATTCGAATTAGGGTTTATATCTGGATGTTTCATGAATCTCGTCATTTTTTAAAAGTACATTTTGTAAAATTTTCTTTATGAATAGAATTGTCTATAACATCCTTTTTCAGTGATTGTTGGCCCAAAATTTGGCTTAGTTGTTTTTTTAACATAACACTGATCCAATCCCAACTGCAAAGCTTTCCGAACTGATGATTTGCCGTTCTTGTGGTGGTGTGGTTGTGCAAATTTTCCTATCAATTTTCTTTCATAACTTTCAAGGTTAATATATTATATTTCTCAAAAAACACTATGATTCTTGGTCGCTGCCATGTCAGAAAAGAAATGTGCGTCATCACCGTATTGAAGCAGGATGATTACATTGATAGCTGCTGCAAGTAATTCTACTTTGCCTATGTGAAAACTGGAAAGTTGCTTAGATTTGGTTCAAAGGTACCCGAGTAAATTGGCTAGTAACTGATTTGTCTCTATTACTACTCTTTTAGGGTAAAATTTTGAATGAGAGGCATCAGGATTCACGAGATGATATGAATGAGCTGTTGTGCTGTGGTCAGATAGTACTTTGAAGCGGTATTTGGTACGAGTATTAGACCTTTTGAATCGAAATAATCTATAAGACAAAAACGTTAAATTTAATCACTAGTCGCTTGTATTATGAAACAAATTTATGAGCCCGCAAAGCGAAATGAAATTGGTATGATCTTCGAACATCGAATATAAGTCGCAGGAAGTATAAGAAATGACTTGGATATAGCTTCTGGTTGTTCTTTTGAAGAAAAATGTGGCTTGTGTTATTTGTTTTGAAAAATTATCACTCGTCGAAGCTGTCCTCCCTCTTTGGTTTCCGTGTTAATTTTATTGATCCCAGTTTGCATTCTTTTGCTTCCAAAATAGATCTCCTTTTGATTTGTGCTGATGCTTGATTATTGGTATTCGCTCAATCCATCTGTCGATTGCTGCTATTTCCAGGTTCAGCAGATGTTTTCCAAAAAGATGGGTCCGAAATGGTCGTTTTTATCAATATGATGCTCTCTATGGTCTAATTTTTGGTCGATTTAAAGAAAAAAAAACTCCTACAGGACCTCTCTGTTGTAATTCTTTAATTCTGTCAGTAGAACTCATCTTAATAACAATATTGAATGTCTTATTTGAGGGAAATATTTATATTATAGAAGGATGATCTTCCACTCTCACACCCTTTTATCTGGATGTGTAAAGGGGAGTATCAGTTCCTATTTATATCGTCTGATCACTAAGGTGGATTTCTATGTTTCAGATTTAATTGCAATCATTTAAGCCTTATCTTTCACAACTTGTTTTAGGTTGATTAAAGGTCATTCATCAGTAGTTTGTGAGGCTACTTATTTCTCACCTTCTGGTGGGTGTGAAAACTTTACCACCTCTGTTCGATATCCCTTCAACTTGATGTTTAGGTCTATCTTCAGCCATTCAAGACTGTCGTGTATATGATATCAAATACTGATATAGGAAATCCACAACACTCTCAAGCATACATGGAATAGAGACCAACTTGTGAGTAGACCCATTTGAACAACAAGAGGTCACTAATTATACACTTAAGATTGAAGGCAGAGTTGTGAACTGGGACCACTGTGAAAAGTGACAGACTGCTCGACGTTGATGTATAAAACCTACCAGTGCCGCTCCCCTTTCCCCTACTGGTGTGCGACACTCCCACCTTTCTCTGAATTTTAGGATGGCCACCGACGACATCATTAGCGGTTAGGTGCTCGGAATTAGGATCACCACTATATGAATGCCTTCATTAGGACCGAATCCCTAGCCCCAAGCCATTACAAGGTCGCTGAGCTGAAAGCATCTCATCTCCAGGAATTTGAGTAGTACGGCCCATCTTGAGGCAGCAATCTCAGGGTTGATAGACACACAGAACACCCTTTATCCCTTGAGGGACACTTTCCACGCTTCGTTCTTTCAAATCAACAGTCAGTCTCGGCTTCAACCAGGAAGAGAGGGGTGAGCTACGACTCTTTTTTTTGTTGGAACCGGTCCGGTTTTGGTGAACTCCTGGCTATATACTCATTACGAAGCTCCATAGAGCATCGCTATTCATCTTGGTAGGGTGAGTGAGTGCACTCCCGAATTGCTTCAACGATTAGCTATGGTACCCCTTCGAAAAACTCACGGATGAATTTATAAATGATATAAATTAACTGGGTTGAACATAGGCAATTACTCAAACAATACTTTCTCTGGAGCTTTAAGCAACAAGATCGGAACCACTGGGAAGACATGGAGCAAGATGCTTTACTTTTTTTACTGGTGCGTTACCAACGGTCCCCAAAAATTTATTGGGTAAGTATCGATAAAGTTACGTGCTTCTTACCAGAAAAAAAAGGGGTAAAAAACTACTCATTATGCTGTCTAGCTCTATTTATAAAGTCCACCATAGGTACTCCAATTTGTTCTACAACGTCATCCGCCCATAAAACATCTAAATGAGAGTAGCTGGGTAACTTTTCCACCTCAAACTTCGAAAAGGTTGGCTCGTAGTTTTCAAGATGATCAATAAGCTTGTCACCATTCACCAAGCGGTCTCTGGAGGCGATAAACAACTTGATTGGAGGTGTTGTTTCGTCATCAAACCAGCTATCGGTGTCGTCTAAGATCGATTTGGAGTCAATAAACCCATCTTTACTCAACCACCATCTCATCAATTGAGTGCTGATATATACCGGTGAGAACAAAAAGTGGAGGGATCTTAACGACGGGTCCCACAATTTATCATCCCAGTCGAACAAGAAGTTGAACATTGAGTAGCTCAAGAATCCAAAGATTTTGTATTTGTAGATCAACTTCCTGCAATGCATCATGATAGGCATGAATGACAAAATTCCAAAAAAAACGTTGTACATTGTCGAGTTCAAACAGTTGATGAAACGAATGAACAACTTCTCATCCAACATTGGTCCTCCAAAAACCGCCGGAGCTAAAGCCACAAAGCATTCTACATGCTCATTCAAAGTGGGATTGAAAAACTTTGAGAGTGCAACAAACCCTTGTGTGGTACCCTGAGAGTGACAACAGAGCGAGACTTTGTTGTAGTTGGTGTTGATCTTGAGAATGTTATTTATGAAGCATGGAATATCATTGGTAGCCATGTCAATTATGTCCCAGTTCCACATCATCAGGTTATTTGTGGACAAGAACTGGTGTCTAGGATTAAATCCACATCTATTGTCACCCAACCATACGTCGTAGCCATTCTTCAACAAGTGAAAGGCCAAGCTCTTCTGTCCACTGGTCACAAAGGAAGCCGAGCTCTGCAATAATCCATGCACCAACAAAATTGGAGGTTTCGAGATGAATTCGGGTTCACGAGGGTTCACAATTCTTTTCAAATCAACGTAAAAACCGTCATCAGTGACCACATTGTACTCTTGTAGCTCGAATCCCATCAAATTGATGTAAAACCTCAAGTCATCGACTATTTTCAACTTCCCATGCACCTCTGGAAACGCCGGTCTGAATTGGATTTTCAGAGGGCGTTCATCTTTTGGAGGTCGCACGAGCCTGTAGCAGTGAGTTATGATTGAAAGAATGAATAGGATGCCGAGAAATGCAGTTGTGCAGATGATGGAAGTGGCTTTGTAGAAGTAAGTCCGTACGACTGCTAGGTGCTTTGGTGTGGTGTGGGGTTCTGGATTTGGTATCAACGAGTCCACAGTGTGAAGACTATGAGTGTCTTCGTCTCGGCTGAGCAGACGCTGATGATACCGACTGGCTGACGACGAACTGCTCATGGTCCACCTGCTCTATTGCTCCCTCGAAAAAGGCGCCCTTAGACTTTTTTTTTGTTTTTTTTTCGCGAATTTCGAGAAGAGCTTGAGATGATGTCAAGGAACGGGGAAGGATGAGTTCGGAATTGGATGCAAATGTTCTTCGAGTGAGAAGAGCTGTGAAACAATATGAAGATATGAGGGAGTTTATCTTCGAGACAATGGATTTTCTGGACAAGAACATAGTGCAGGTCTATGTGGATGGCGAGATCGACTGTTCGATTGACATCCAACTCCCTTCCACCATCACTGAAGCGCTTTTAGAAGATCAAGAAGAGGAATTAGAATCCAAGATCAAGCTGAGCTTCATAATGGGAGGTATGGAGAACATGAAGATGTTGATATTGGCCACCCAACTTGGGAAGTTGTTGGTTAAGTGTCAGAGGAACGACACGCCCATCATACTAAACCTGAGCTCAAAGATTTTTGGACGATCAGATGAACCAACAGAAAGTGATTTCAACTTGTTGGTGTTCATTTTGGGGGCCATAAAAGACTTGGTAACTGCTTGAAAGGTGATTGCATTATAGATGGTGACATGTGGCATTGGAGATGATAGGTGTTGAGCAATCTAAACGACTATACAGATTTTATAACATCAAAATTTTTTGTCTCCTTCTTCGATGACAGCCATATCAAGAACTTCAACATGACCAGTCTTGTTGACTTTCAAAAGCTCCACAATCTCTCTATAATTCACTGGGTCTATGAAGGCAACGGCCTCATAAGTGGAACCGGTATAGGAAGCATCTCCTTCTTCAACATGTAAGAGGGGATTTAACTTGTCTGCCAATTTCTTTTGGTCTTTGGAGTCTAAACTGACTCTGACCTTCATCTTTGCCCTTGCAATCGGGATTATCTGTTTCTCCGTGAGCAATTTGATCAGATCCAAGGCTTGAATCTTTGCACTTTTATTTGAAACGAAGTTGAATTTTAACTCTCCCAACAGCTTCTGGATCATGGTTGGAGGGTATCTTTTCTTAGAATTTGGATTGATACACTTGGTGCTAATGATTTGCAAAATCTCATTGTTGATTTGTTGCGCTTTAGCGTGTCTTTCTTTCTCTGTCAACTGGATCTCACCTTTGTTCAAGATCTCCATCGCTATCTTGGTATGATCTGTGGTGTTGAAAGCCTTCTGCAATTCGTCGTTTGGGGCCACTAAGCCCTTCGATACATTCAAAAACACTTGAGGGATCTGTAGTACTTCATCGATGTCCTTTTCACTGAAAACCGAAGCGATGGCGTTAGTATGGATCATGTCAGCACATATAAGAAAGAACCAACTTACACTTTTGATCTCCAGTCTTGAACCTTGTTGGTGTAACACGCGATTTCGAACCGCTTTTTGCCCTTCTTCATGCGGACCATTGACACATTGGTCAACTTGATCTGGTTGGCTGGCTGATTTATCAACCCCATCTCTGTGCTTGGTTTAAGATGAGTAGGTAATTCTTAAGCTGTGTTAAATTTTTGTAAAGAGAAAAAATGAGAGAAGATTTTTCTCCAGCTTGGGTTTCCGTCAAGGAGATCTAGAAGGAGTTGGAGGAAAAATAGGAGGTGGAGGAGACGGAGATAGTCTTCAGATTAGTGAAAATGCAGCATGATTTGTAGATTCTGTGGGGGAAAGAGCTAGGAGAGCTTTGTGAGCACCGAGTAAGAAGGTAGGGAGCGCTGCACCCGGTTATGAACAATGTAGCACAGCACCATCTGAGTGAAATTCTGGCCACCACCGTACCGCAGTGAAAATACTCACAGGAGGCTCAGTCCAGTGTGTATATGGGCGCAGCGTGGAAAAACTCGTTCCAGAATACGGTGCTCCTGGCAGCTACTACACCCCGAGGACAGCAGGAATTATAGACAGACTCCGGCCTCAGACTCCGGCCTTAGTCTCCGGTCTCAGTAGGGCTCACATCCACCCAAGACCAGCCCACTTAAGAACGTTACCACAGTCACTTCTCCCCACGTCCCTTTCCCTAATTAATACCGCACTAGGAAATCGCTCAGGGAAAAAGAAAGCGCAAAAAAGAAAGAACACAAACAAACAATAATTTCCTAGTCTGCCTATAACTGGATTTGGTGTTGCAATTTTCAATTTCCCAACAAGTTTTTTTTGTAATTTTTTGTAATTTTTCACAGACTCGAGAATAGATACCATCACCTGCAGATTTGCAACGTGGACCTGTGTTGAAAAATAGTAGTCGAGAGTCAACGATGGTGGAGTCAAGTGCTATGTACAGTGTCAACAGCTCGAACTCTGGTACTTTGCTCATGAATAAAGGTCCCGGCTTGAGAAAGAGAGGTGGAGATAAGAGTGATGCATCCAACCAAGCACATTCGTCTGGTTCCGGTGATCTGGAAGACGACGACGTCTATTTAAACCCTGAGGTGGTTGAAGATGACGTCAGCTTACTCAATTATATCAAGAAGTCGAGTCCCAACAACTCGACCACCTCTTTGTCCTTGGAGCAGGTGCTTGCAAACAAGCTAGAAGACTTCATATCTTCCACGTTGACCACCTTGGAGGAATATTTTGTCGAGAACGATCTCACTCCAGTCAGCAGCAGTGGCAGCCACCAGCATCTTTCTCCAAAGGACCGTGTTTCAAACTCCCGTTTGGTGTACCAGTCCTTGACTCTTTTGAAAGGTGCCTCCAAAGAGAGAAAATTCGAGATCTTGGATAAGATCTTGGACGAGTACTACGGGAATTTGTTCAAGAACTCCAAGGCTTCGACCTCTGATGAAAAATTGATCTTGGGATTGGAGTTCATCGAGGCCAAATTGAAGTACTTTTTGAACGCCAAAAGCGAAGAAGTGCTTGCCTCGTCCTCTGATAATCAGAAGAGGGGCCTTGTATCACAGACTTTCAGAGACTTGAACATCCAGTTCCACAACTACGACAACGCCGTGTTATGCGGTACACAGAGATTGTTACACTACTGGGAGTTACCGTTCCCTTGGAGAGAGAACAAGTACATCGTCTATGGTTACAGGTTCAACAACACTTACTCCAAGTGTGCCAAATCGATTTTGGACATCCACAACGAAACGGGAAACATCTGGACACATCTTGTGGGACTCGTCTTGGTGCTCTATCTCTCATTTGTACATTTCCCAAGCACACAAGTTTTCCAAAAGATCACCCTCTCGGGAGCCATCTTCATGTACATCTTCTTGCTGGCATCGGTGAAATCACTTGTATCCTCTGTCTGCTGGCACACATTCAACTCCACTTCTAACTTGCCAGTCAGATCTCGATTTGCATGTGTCGATTACACGGGTATCACGGTTTTGATCACGCTGAGTGTGATAACGACCGAATACTGCTCGTTATATTACTATCCAAAGGCCAGAGATGGAATCATTGGATTCTCTGTTCTTATGGGATTTATGGGGCTCTATTTCACCTGGTCCCCACTGTTTGATACTCCAAAGGCGCGTCCTTTCCGCATCTTTTTCTTTGTCTCATTGGCTGCAATGGGGGCATTGTCCTACATCGTTTTGGGCTCATATACCGGCTTCGTGCATAGTCTGCAGTTCTTCATCCCATTGGCAAAGAGTATCGGATCGTACTTGTCAGGAGTCGCCTTTTACGGATTCTTGTTCCCTGAGTGCTGCCGTGGAGACGTCATTGTGGATGAGTTTGACATCTGTGATGAGATCTTGAATGAGTTGAACGACGTGGACGATTTGAAGGATCATTTCAAAGTGCCATACAAGACAGAGAACCACGACTCTTTCAAGTCGTTATGGTGGGTAGACTACTGCTTGTCCTCGCACAACATTTGGCATTTCTTTGTCGTCTGTGGAATCTTTTTTCACTACACCGCAGTGTTGGACATGTTTGATAACCTCGAACACAACCTTCCGGTTTTCTGATCGGAACATAAAAACACACCAAAACATCTTAATGACTCAAACTTGACGAAACATCCACTCCTTGAGACGTTTATTGCTTCACAACATGAATGCAAACGTACTTTCCACAAAGAAAGGAATTAATTTTTGCTCCGCTTTAAATAGACCCACTTTCTTACTTAGATTGACTTACAGAACGTTTAGCTATCGGTTTATCAACGTCTAGTAGCATATTGCGTAGAATGGTTTTGGATCCCAAAATGGTTCGTTTCGTCGTGTATCGACAGCCAAATGAACATACCGTCCTTGTCACTCTCTATCCAATTTTATCATTAAAAGAATTTCTGCATTTGTTTCACGCTCCACAGTCAAGTCTCTCCCACCTATGTCTCTCTCACCTTTAGAGAGCACAAAAATCTCAAAATCACATTTTCCTCAAAAAAAAATCACCAAAAAAACACTCAGAAGCGCCAAGTCATCAGTAGCAAAACGCAACCAAATCGATCACTCGATCAGCACCGAATCACCTTGTCAAGAGATCAATTTGACGCAATTGGTACCAGATCATATTGGCGAATACCTGAAGCGACAATGGTGAACTTCCCGGCCGGCAAATTGGCTCTAGACTATCCTATCTATGGATCAAAGTTCTTGAACGACAGCACGCTCTTAGTCGTTGGAGGAGGAGGCGAGGGGAATAACGGGATCCCCAACAAGATCACTCTGTGTACTGTGGACTTCAACAGGACCAAGAAAGTCAAAAGGTTCAGAGAGTTGACGCTCAGAGACGACGAGGACGCTCCAACGTGTTTGGACGCCAACAACAACGTGATCTTGTTCTCGTGTAACGAGGGCACGGCCTCGATCAAGAGCGGCCAGAACAAGCATTTGCGGAAATACGGCTACATCAACAACCACTTGCGGTTTTTGCAAGACGCCCAGATCAACGAGAGCACTGACAACTTGGAGTACACGAAAAACGTGTCTCTCTCTGAGGATGGATCGGTAGCGTGTCTCTCTTCGTCGCAGAGTGGCGAGATTTTCATCGTCGACACCGACACTTTGGACGTCAAGTTCAACATCGACACCAAATCTGTCGTCAAGGATCTCTGCATCTCTTCAGATGGCAAGGTCCTCGCCTACGTCACGCTGTCTTCATCGGTGGAGTTCATCTCCACCGTCACCGGCAGCCAGATCGCAAGCCAGCTGTATCCTGATTTGAACTTCTCAAAGATCAAGTTTGCTAACGACAACAACAGTGTCATAATGGCAGCTTCGCTGAAAAAGACACAGGTCTTGGTCTTGACCGAGTACTCCATAGGGAAGAAGGCCACCACAAGACAGAAGATCATCAGCAAAAAGACCCGCGGTGTCACAAGCATGGCGTACTCCAACGGTCTCATCGCTTTGGGAGGAAACGATACTTCGGTGCTCTTGGTGAAGGCATCTAATCTCTCGCTTATAAAACAGTTTCCAAAGGTGCACACGTTCGCCGTGACCACCGTCCAGATTTCCCCAAATGGCCAATATTTGGCATCCACGTCTGCTGACAACTCGATCAACGTGTTCAAATTGCCTCCAAACTTGGCAAATTCCACATCCTTTATTGTCTCATTGTTTACCAAGTTGCTCACTTTCATCCTTGTCATTATCTTGGGTGTCATAATCCAGTGGATGATCAAGAACAAGGTTATAACAGATTTGATCGACTACTACAAGAAAGAGATGGACTCGTCGAGTTATTTCACCATTCAACCTGTTGATCAACTGAGCTCCACTTCACTAAGTCCTCTGGATCCAGTAGCTTGGGAGGTCTCAACTACAGATGCCGAGGACTTCACTTACTCTTATTCATCGATCTCATCATCCTACGTACCTCCAAGAACCACTTCCGCTGTTGAAGATGTGATTGAGGACTCATCTGTGGAGGTTGAGATTCCGATCTCCACTTCTTTCTCAGCTCTGACGGATGAATCTAGCAAAAAACAAATCACCGAGGTCCCTTCATCGTCCTTTTCCACTTCACTGAAATCTTCAGCATCTGTATCACCATCAAGTGATTTGAAGAGTCCAGAGGCTTATAGTCTGTCTAGTTCTATTTCTACGGAAGCCTCTGCGGAATCAACTTCCTACAGCAAATATTCGTCCACGTCCCTAACTCCTTTGACAACAGAGGAGACTATAGGCACTGAGGCAGAGTCCACCAAAGGTTCAGCTGAGATCATCGACTCGCTGTTGTTGACTGTGTCACCATCGACTGAGAAGATCACTCCAGGACCTTCTAGTTCTGTTACTTCCGAGTCCACTGATTTGACATCCTTAACTGAAATCCAGACTGCCAAGGCAGCCACTTCTAAAGAGAACACTTTTGCGGCTGCGTATGCATCTAGCGATTTTTCCAAGTCTTCAGCAACTCCAGAGGTTCTCGGTGCAGCCACTGATGATGATGTCGAGGTTGAAGAGCTGGACGAAGCTGAAGATGAGCCATCAACCTCCATTGAAGCTGTTTCCACACCATTGTCACTGGAAGCTGACATTGGAAATGAAAATGAGAGTATCCCAAACACTGATACTCCCGTTACAGCCGCGACCGTTGATATTCCATCCATTTCTCAAACTCTGATTGCTGAAGGTATTAAGGAGGAGGAATTGATTGCCAGGAATGAGGGCATTCTCGACGAGATTGTTGAAGAAACTTCAGAAGAACCTCTGGCCGAAGAACTGGTGGATGATGCTACTGAGCAAGAAGCTGAAGAGCCTAGCTCTGTTCCCGATCAGGAAACCCTGCCTGTTTCCAAGAAAATCGTTGTGGAAACTGAAGTCACTAAAGTGGTAGTAGAAACTGTCACCAAAACCAGCGAACCAGTCATTGAAACAGAAGTGTCATCGCACTTTGACGAGCCTGCTACTCAGACTAAGGAAACCGTTGACACTGATACAAAGACTGATAGCAACGAAGCTAGTTCAACCACTGAGAAAGTTGCTACCTTTGAAGCAGAAAAACAGATAGGAGTATCTGAAACATCCATTGAGCCTAGCGTGGTCAAAGACGATGCAGACATTGTACTCGAGACAAAGATTGTCGAAGCGTCAGCCGAACCCAATGCTAAAGATGAGTTATAATCACCCCTTCGCTCTAGTACTTAGATAGAATGTTAATAAAAGTTAAGCTAATTGAATAATGATACACATAAATATTATCAGGCTCACAAAGTGTCTTCAGTGATATGCTGTTTGCTAGCTTCCGAGTCCCCAGAAACTTCAATGCTGCTTTTACTATCTCCTACATCCCCTTGCTCGGTCATGACAAAACTTTGCTCTTCGTCTGCTAAAGTCTTGCTACTGTCTGTATTCTCTAATGGTACACTTTCTTCCTTATTCTTTTTTGCACTTTCTCTTGCCTTCAGGATCAAACTTTTGAATTCGTCTTTATGCGTGCCAGCCCAATTATCTCTATCAATATCTTTCTGCTTTGTCGTCACCATCAAGTTGCTGTCCATATTGTTGTTGAGAAACTCCCATTGATTCAAGTTAGACCTCAACTGTTTCAAAGGCATGGGGTTCACTGAGTCCAAATTGGAGTTATACAAAAGCAGATAATGGTCATAACGCGATTCCATCTGTAGTCTCGTCCCCGTAGTTGGGAGGGACAATAAAGACAATTTCTCTTTCAATTTAGAGGTGCTCAATGAACTGTAGTCTAGTTTCTTCAAAGGACGGTTGGAATTTGAGCTGTTGCTGCTAGACTTTTGGATCTGGAACGTTTTGTCCCTCTCAAAAGCATATGAGTTCAGCTTAGTGGCAAATCCTGTTTTCTTCACAAAAAAGCTAGATATTCCCGAAGGTTTCTTCACCTTGGTCTTCGGTTTTGGGGTCTCCGCAGGCGTGGTGACATTTCCACTGAGGCATTCATCAATATGAGTTGTCTCAATCTCGGTTAAAGGGAAGAATTCGTGGCATATCGGGCACTCTCCTTGCACTTCTTGACTTGTAGAGTTATTCTGTGACTGCGCAAGACGATCCACCACCGAAACTTGTGACCTTCTTTGCTTCTTCTTATGCTGACTCGCCACAGAGCTCAGAGGAGATGAAGGTCTCTTGAGATCCAGTGAGCGCCCTGTCTCCATTTCGTTATCTGAGTCCAAGGTGATAAGCTCAGGTGACTCTGTTGCACTTTGTTTCGTTTCGGGTTGTTCCTTGGACAACATATCTCTCAAATCTGCCCGGTATTTCTTGTAGAAGATAATCACTTCTTCCAAGATCAAGTTCTTTCTCAACTTACTTTCGATCTGCTCATCGTTGCACAAGGGACACTTTCCCGTACTTTGCAAAGAAGATCGTATACAGAACGAACAAAAACAATGGCCACATCCCGTTAGCACTGGAGAACTCATAAATTCCTTACATATGTGGCACCTTATCATCGAATCAAGCTGGTAGAGAGGCGGCAATTTGGTGTCCAACCAGTCTGAAGGGTCTAGCACCGACTTTAGTGAGTCCATATTTGTTATCTGCTCTTCCAGGTCACTCCAGCTTCACCACTCAGCACTTATATTGCCCGATAGTCCATAGAGAAGATGACAAGCCAGACCTTCCTCTTAGTCAGAGCATCTATATAGATGATTTGAAAAAAAAATAAGAAACCAGAGCGCGCGTGAAAAAAAAAACATCCAGAGCAATATATCGATTTGGAGATCTTGAAAAGGGAAACAGATTAAGAACAGGCGAAGGGAGACAGCTGAAGAAAAGATAGCTGGAAACGCTCCAGAGAACAGGTGCTAACGATCGAATTTCTTACCTAGGAGATTTTCTCATAAGATAAGTGAGAAGGCTCGGTACTTGCAAAACATCCTGTAGTCTATTTAATGTTTATATTCTAACTATATCAGTTACATGATAATTATAATAAGATGACAAAAACCAGAAAAAGCAAAAAATGCTTTGAGAACTTACCAGAAATTCTTTTTTACTGGGGCCAGATGATCTTGGTCTCCTAACTTGTTACTTGGTCCCTTTACATCGACTGCCTGGCTCTTGGCGTTATCGGAGTAGCTAGTTTCTGCAAAGTCTAGAACCGCATCAACGTTGTTGGTGTTATTATTGGTACCAAAGGTCCCGTAGCTGTTCCCGTGAAGTCTTCTCACAGATGACGCAGAAGAACTGTTTAATAGTCCATTGTGCTCGTCGTCACTGGTGATTTCCTCTTCGTCGAAATCGTCAGGCTTGTTTCTCCCGACGCAGAAAACTAACAAACACGAAAGCACCATAATTACCCCCACCAAGCAGAGAATGGCACCTACTCCCATAGCCACAAAGGGTAATTTGATATGAGGGATACCGCTGAAAGGCTTATCGATCCAGTCAGGGTCGATAGGTCTATCGACTACGAAGAGACACTGCTTTGTAGAACCGGAAGTACAACCTTTAGTCAATATCCTCACCTCTTTATCATTGCCCTCTACGATTTGTAACATCCGAACGCCAGGCGTCAACTCCCTACAAGCCAAATTTGTGTGGTTGAGAGAGGTGGAGATTTTCAGGTCCGGGTCACAGTCCAATAACAGTTGCACTGCATCTTGGGGGATGATATGAAGCCTCAAGAGCTCGTTCATGTCAGTAAAATCCAAGGTGATGTTCTGTCTATGGAGAGAAGATTCAGTCGGTAGGATCAAAGAGTAATGCTCATCTTCTAGTAGAGACATCAACCTGTTGAACTCCAAGAACTCCTTGAAGAGATAGTTCTTGGTGGAATCGAGCAAGTTTGTGAGAGTGATCACTAGATCTGATGGAAAAATGACACGGTCAAGTGTATGGGCAACACCCTGTGCAAAGAGAATATCCGAGTTTTGTTTAATCTTGAACTCGGAGTCCCCCAAGGTGACGAGTTCACCTGATTTGTTCACCGTTACAGGGTACCCATCCAAAGAGGTGCTCTGCAAACTTCCCTCGAAATCACTGTACACCAAGCCGTTGATAATTGAGCTTTGCATCAAGACATCCAACGCAGTAGAATTGTGCAAAAGGTAACTCCAAGTGAGCTCTAAATCCTCCCAGGCGTCGTTATCTGGAATCAAGAAGGTGTAGCCTTGGTTGTTGTTGGGCAAGGTTATCAAATCCATGTTGTTGAGGTACTTCATGGATCTGGAAGCGTGGTAATACGGCCCAATTGACAAATCCAATCTTGCTGGAGGCATCAAATTGTCGTAGATAAGATAGATCTTGGTGTTTCCTACTTGGTAATCCTTTGAGGGCTCCACCAAGACGTGGTTGTTCAAGATAAACCGATGGGGATCTATTCTTGTGACTTTGATCTTTTGGCAGTTTCCCCCCAATTTCTTGAAACAGTACTTGCTGTCTAGCAAAGTGTCAGTAGTCAAATTTACGGCACCCTGGGCAAACTGGTACAAGTCATTATTCTTGTTCAGATTTTTCACTCCGATGGATGTGATAGTTTCATCTTCATCGTCGTTAACGTTGACAAAGATGGTCTGTTCCAAGTCTTTGTCGTCGATGAGGTGGCTCAAGGACCTGAAATCCAATTCTTCTACAAAGTCGGTCACGTTCAAGCCGTGCAAGTACTTTCTGGTGGTGAATTCGATGGGATTATTGATGTCATCACCGAAGAAGTGCAAAACTCCGTCTTCAGCGATGTAGTCCGAGACCTGAGCAGTATAAGTGCCATTGACGGTGAGCTTGCCAGAGATGTCTGTCTTCAAAGAAAGATTTGAGCCTGTCAAATCAGTCGTCTCAAGGGACAAGTTCCCTCCGAGGTACCCACTCACCAAGTGGCTCCTGATGTACAAGTCTCTGTCAGCTCTGCCGATCTTTGGGTGTTGTAGGTACGACATTTCCACCTCGTTGAAATTGAGACAAGAGTCTACGGGAACCAAAGCTGTTACATTCGCCATTTCGGCACATCCGTTGGCCAGCACCAAGGTGCTGAACGTTTCAAAAGCCTCTAAACCAGACGTGTGGTTACTTGGTATGATCTGCTGTTGCAAAACATCACACGTGCTCTGATATGTGTCCAACATGGACTCTACGCCGTGGACAATGGCATTCTGCGAGTCCGCATAGAGACCTTCTTCGACAATCTCCGAGCCCCCAATGTGCCAGGTGCCGTAGTCGTGGTCCCACAGCAACAAGAGCGGGTTGCCAGCGGATGTGTTGAAGATCTTGGAGTTCAATGCGGCGTAGTCACCGAGATCTATCACGGAATCGACAATGTACGCCTCAAAGGCGTCTGGAATTTCAGCCACTTTGGCAAAAGCCGAGTTCACCGGCAGCACCAAGGTGAAGTTCTGCAATTCGTTCAAAATGGGCACATATCCCTTGCGCTGGAGGACTCTTAAGTATGTGCTGAACTCGACGTTGCTGGACAAGATATCGATGACGCTGGAGGTGTCTCTGGTGGTGGCGCTAGGTGCACTTGGAGCACTGGGTATGGCTGTCACGTGGCCCCAAAAGAGGATCTGCCAGAGCGCCAGGAGCAAATTCATGTCTTGAGATGTGCTGGTGAAGATCCTGTGAATGAACGTCCGGGAAACGTTCAAATGGTGCCCTTGCCCACAGTAATCCGCTGTGCTTGTCCTGTCTCTAGTCAGACACAGATAGCAGAATTTCCCAGGGACAAAATGGGAAAATTTTTTTTGGCTAACACTTTTTAAGGGAGAGATGGAATACACCGAGGAGCTGGAGGTTTGGAGCACAAAGATGGAGCAGACACCGAATGGCGAGAACGAGCAGATTGAGCAGATTGAGCAGATTGAGCAGATTGAGCAGAACGAGCAGAACGAGCAGACGTCTGCGGAGATCCAGCAGCTCGAGGCGATGAAGGCCAAGATGGAGTCGATGCAGCAGGCGGCAGACCAGTTGCGGGAGATCCACGAGCAGCAGCAGCAGCAAATCGGCCAATCAGGCACAGAGCAGCGCGCCCCGGACCGGGGCCAGCCCCAAAGTGCCGAGAATGCGGAAACCGCCGCGGAAACACCCGACGACGGCGACTCCAGGTCCGTCTACGTGGGCAGTGTCGACTACGGGTCCACCCCTGAGGAGCTCCAGAAACACTTCCAGGACTGCGGCTCCATCAACAGAGTCACCATCTTGATGGACAAGTTCACGGGCCATCCAAAGGGCTTTGCTTATATAGAGTTTGCGGATGCCGGGTCGGTGGGGCTGGCGCTTCTGTTGAACGACTCTTTGTTCAGGGGCCGGAACTTGAAAGTGACGCCCAAGCGGACCAATGTGCCGGGGATGAACCGCGGCAGAGGCAGAGGCAGAGGCGGGCTCAGAGGCAGGGGCAGAGGCGGCTTCCCAAGAGGGGGCGGCGGATTTAGAGGCGGATTCAGGGGCAGGGGCCGTTTTGTTCCGTATTAACACTACGCTATGTACGATTAATTGAGTCTATTGGTGGCTGCCAGCGTGCTGGGTGGGCCAGTATAATATGCCATAACAGCTATGCCAGTGTAGTATGAAAGTGTAACAACTTGTGGGAGTATATTATGATAACAACAGCAACGTGTGGCAGTATCATAGACCGGCCCATCCCACTGCCAGCTTATGCTTCTAAAGTATGCTAGTACATGCCAGTATAATATACTGTGTAACCCGCTTGTGGCACTTGGTGTGCTAGTATACCCAACTTCTATTAGTACAACCAGCCTATGCAGTATATGCCATTAGCTTATGCAGTATTGTGCCTCGACCTGTTTGTGCCAGTATACGCCATCTCACACTTCCAAAAACACCGACGCATACGTGCCCAGGACGCCCAAGAACGCCGCAACGACGATCGCGACCCAGCACAGCACACGCTGCGCCCGTGGAGGCGCACAGATCTTCATGTAGAACAAGCACGGGAAGATGATGCACACCGTGAAGCAGATGCTGGCACCCATGATCCCCAAGATCCGGTCAAACTCCGGGATGAAGATCGCCACAACGACAAACATCACATTCACAAGGACACGGTTGAAGCACCGTAAGACCCGGTGCTGGAACAACAAGTCGTGTGCTTTATGTGGCACGCCCATCACCAAATCAAGCATCGACACGATGGGCAACAGGTTCAAGGGCGTCTTCAGCAAGGGAACCAACGAGATGAAGCACGAGATCAAGGGGTACACAAACAGAGGGTAGCCCACTGTGCTCAAGATGTTCTTGATGACAATGTTCTCAATGTCGTAGCCAAACATGAGGAACCCGATCACGGCCATCGAGCAGTCCGCCACGTACGTCACCGAATATGTGATCTTCAAGTTCTCCGAGAACCGGTGCGGATGGCGCATGTCGACTCTCAAGTTGGGGAAGATCGAGTGGCCGCCAAAGGGCGACACGATGATCCCGATTGCGATGAACAAGCTCGTCACTGAGACCGGGTACAGGTTTGACGGTGCAATGGTGAGCAACGACCCCGGAGATGTGGATTTGGTCAACCCTAGCAACGTCACTGTGACGATGACCGAGATCGTGCAGCAGATCCCGATCAAGCTGAAGATGCTCAAGACGCGCAAGGGCATGAACGTGAACGGCGTCAACACGAAGAACGCTACATACTTGAACTGCTGCGACGACACGTCCGGGAACAACGCGTTCAAGGTGTCGGAGAACAAGATGATCAACGCGACTCCGCAGCCCAAGAGATCGATCGAGAACAAGATCGAGATCACCACACGCAGCTTCAAGCCATAGGCGGCAAACCCGATGTCCGCATACGTCATCAACGTCGGGTCGGTGTCCATGCACTTGGACAACAACTCCGCGGTCAAGTACGTGGAAAGAGCGCACAACGTCAAGAAGGGCACGCCGAACAACCAGCCGGCGTACCGCAACCCGAGCGGCAACGCCAACAACCCGATCCCGATCAAGATGTTGATGCTGTTGAAAATGGTCTGCGGCAAGGTGGACTCGCCCGCCACGACGGTCGTCTTGAACCCGTCGGCATTTTCGATGCTCTTCAAAAAGGTCGTGTCCCCATCGCCAAAAATAGAGCTGCTCAACAAGCTCGTCCTGCTGTTGGCGGGTCTTAGGACGCTGCCGCCAAACGACGCCATCGATTCGGAGCGGTTCTGGTCGGTCGCCAACGACGGACTGTACACGGACGTGTCGTCCACCAGGTCCTCGACGCGGTTGTAGTCGTCAAAGTTCAACTCCAGCCGCTGGCCCTTGAGCACCGTTGACAAGCGAGACCCGAACCGAGACGGCACAAAACTCGCCGGATCGATCAACTCCTCGCCCTCGTTTGTAAAGTAGCTCCGCCCCTGTGTCAAATCGTTCTCTGCGAGCTTGCCGCCCTGGAAATTCAAACTCCTGCTATACGACGACGCAAATCTGCTCAAAGAGTTCACGCCGCGAAAACTCCCGAGCGGTTGCTCGAAAATCGAGCCTCGGCGGTGCTGCGCAGCGGGGATCGCCACATATGCACCTGTGGGCGGTGTGCTGCCACGGTGGGCCGTGTTAGGGGGGTCATTGGGGTCCATTCTGTGATCGGAAGGGTATGGTGTGATGCTATGCTATGCTGTGGTGTAGTGAGGTGTAGTGAGATGATCCCTTTTGTGCTTGAGTGATGCTGTGGTGACGGTGAATGCAATTGGGTGGTTAAACGCGAAAACTGGTTCTCTCCAAGGCAATTGCAACTCGTATGTGCTTGCCTTTCCCCTAGTTGACGCTTTCACTAATTGTTATCTAAGAAAAACAAAATTGTTGCAAAAAAATCAAAATAAATCAAAAATAATCAACTGAAAATAAAAATAATCAGAAGATCAAAATCAGGAGCAAAAAATTCGAGAGCAAAAAATGAGAGCACAAAAATTAAATTGAGAAATTGAGAGCGAAGAAATTGAGAGCGAAAAACAGAGCAAAATATCAATGTCAATACCAAAATCACAACTACAGTCGCCAAATACAGAACACACATTATTCCTATCTATGCCTAAATGCCTATCTATAACACCCTCTCACAACTTCAAAGCAGTGGACCCAGATGCCCGCTTGTCCTTCACAAGATTTCCCTGCACATCTCTCTTCTCTCCCTTACTGTTGATCACTGTAAGGTTCTTGGCCCGGCTCAAAGTATCCACGACATCGTTCTTCTTGCTCTTCTTCTTCGCCGGCTCAGCAGCCCTCTGTTTCAACTCCTTGGATCTCTTTCTCTTGTTCAACCTTCTCAACCGCTGCTTCTCGTCCCGCGACAACTCGTCTTTGGCAATCACCAATCCGCTCTTCAACGACACCTCGTTGCTCTTGACCCCAGTTTGCACGTTGAACAACTCCTGTGGAGCCAATGTCGTCGAGCTCGAAAGTGTCAACGGCTGGGCGTCTTCCATCGAGATCGTCGCACTCTCCACCTTCACATCCAACGATTTCTGTGCAGGTTTTGGAATGAAATGCGCAGAACTCAACAGATCCAACTTGTGTGTCAACGATTGGAACAACTGCGAGATCTCCAGATGCGCTTTCTCCAATTCACTGTTGGTCAGAGTATCGGCCGAACCTTTGTAGTCGTCCTCGTACAATTCCGACAACGATTTCGACGACTTCTCCTCGCTTAACTCGAACCTCCGCGACTTGTTGAAATTGGCAAGCTCCGAGATCAACTTCTTCTCCAACTCGTCAAACTGCTGGTCTTTGACCCTTCTCCTGATAATCTCCTCTATCGACTCAGTCACGTCCTTGGTGATCACAGGAACCGGTTTCAGCATCCTCTCAAACTCCAAATCCTCGTTCAACAAGGCATCACTCGGTCTATCTACAGCCTTGGACTCTCCCTTGAGTGCCCATTTCTTCTCGGCCACCAGCTCTTTTTCCAATTGCGCAATCTCTTTCTGTATCAGTCTCTGCTGCTTCTCAAAAGTCGACAAGTTCTCGTCGGCACCGGTCTCAATCTCTTCTTGGTCCTCATCTGCAAACAAATCGAGCATAGTAGAGCCCATAGCCCTGTCGTATTCTTTCTCCAAAAGCTGTCCGTCCTCGTCGAAAATCTCTTCTTCTTCCTCTTCTTTGGGCTGGAACTTCACCTTCTTGTTCTGTTTCCTAGCTGGTCTGAAGAATTCGTTGTGGTACACAGCTTCTTCTTCACTTTCCTCGTCGCTCAAGTCTCCAAAATAGTCAATTTCTTCTCCGTCGTCCTCAGGCTCCACTTCCCGCCCGTTGTTGTCCTCTTGCAGTAGCACTTGTTTGCTGAACTCGTCTATGTCAAAGAACCCGTCGTTCAATCCAAATGCATCTTTCTTCAGCGGCACTGGTCCGTTCTCTGCCTCTTCTTCATCTTCTTGATCTTCTTGATCTTCTTCCAGGCTGTGGAACGATTCACTTTCCTCGTCTAGCAGCGCTTCATTTTCTTCATCTTCCTCAAATTCGCCAAGCACTTCAGGTTCTTCACTTCCAGACACTTCAATCTCAGATTCTTGCCCATCTTCAGCAGCTTCAGCAGCTTCGTCACTTCCCTCATCGCTGTCTTCATACTCCTCTGCACTGTGCGCCTCGAGCTCCTGCAGCTGGCTGGTGCCGAATTTCGCCTTCAAGCCAGGAATAGTCTCTCCAAGCAATCTCTCATTGACTCCGTCCACAACTAACCTCACTTGGCCCCACACTTGTGTCGAGTCTAACCCTTCTGTGTAGATCTCATCGAGTACAGAGTTAGACGATGCTATAGGGTCCAAAATCTGCTTCACCAACTCCAAAGCATCCAGAGAGTTTTCCGATATCGACGTGAGTACACTGGCAGGATCCGCCAACAATTTCTCAATGAGTTCACTCATATCTGTGCAATTAGTTCAACTCTCTTGACCTCGATGGATTGTTCTACCTCATCAAAAAATTTTTATACGCAGATAAAATTTTTTTCTCTAATGAGCTGAAAATTGTCTTACGAAAAAGAACAAATTGGGGGTGATTTGAGACTAGGGAGTGTGAGGGGGAAAGAAAGCGCTGAAAAAGGTCAGTGGGAGAGAAGGGAAAGGGGAGAAGAGAGGGAAGAGGGTAAGCAATGGTGAGAATACAGTATGACCGCAGTTTGCAGTACTAGGCTTTGCTTGGCTCATAACTCACAAAAGTAAGCAATGTCCTAGCACGCATATTGTGTTAATATACACGACTTACGAAAAGGGGGTTACTGAAATGGTAGAACGACATTACCTAAACAAATAGCTATCTACCCCGATGCAACGACTCATCTTTCTTTTGTCGACTCCTTGGACTTGTTGAACAACATCATAGCGCCTTTGGCAACCACCGGGCAGTAATGCCTCTCCAACAACACCGTCTCCCATAATGTAGCCAGTTCTGGGTTCGATCTATTTGGGTCGTCCACCTCCATCTGGAAAGTCCCGTTCGAGATACGGTCCTCGGTCGAGTACAACCCACATACCTCAGTATACCTTCCCATGAGATTTTCCATGAATTTCAACAACGCTATCGAGGACTTCTCTGGGGTCTGTAATAACAGCAGATATATTCTCTTTGTGAAAGCACTCAGTCTGATTTTTGAGCCGTTCTTTGACTTGAAAAAAATATACTCCAAGTCTTTCAAGATCAACTCGATCTTGGTGGAAACATTCACAGAAGGTTTCTCCGAGACCTCAAACAACGGGTCGGCCAATCTCAACGATTTATGCGAAAACTCGATATCTGGATCTATCGAGACATAGGGAAGTAAATTGTAGAAATCGTTGATAAAAGATGACAAATCTACAGTGACTTTGAACTGCTGGTGGTTGGACATCAAAGCAAAGGATGTCACGGTACACAACAAGACTTGTCTGATTTCACTTGTCGAAAACCATTCTTCACTCAATATGTCCTCGCTCACTTCACGCAATACTTGCAAGAAATCTCCCAAGAGATCGAAATTTGCCATGTGGCCATATTTGGCCAAGCCCTCCAACACACTAGCCATCAAAGTCTCTGGACGATTTTTCAACATTTCCAAGTAAATCGTGAGGAGCGTCTTCAAGATCTGTGCTTGGAACCTCTCTCTTTCTTCTTCACTCACGGCCTGTTCTGCCAGTTTCATCTCTTTCTCGATCTGTCTGTTCTCTTTCCGTTGTTTCTTCTCTTTTTTAGAGAGGTGCACACGGTCTTTCTTCTTCAACTTCGGTTTACTCGACTCATCTTCCTCATTATTTGGATCGTAGTCATCTATAACTGACAGCGACAAGAAAATATTCACCACACTTTCGTCAACTCTGAATTTTTTCAGCTTGATTGTCTTTGTCAAGATTCTGATCACGTCGAAAGAGATGTCTCCCAGAGCAGAATCGTCTTTCAACAAAGACTCCAATGTCATCACACATTTCTTGTAGATCTTCTCGTCGAATTCATCAGTTGCCTTAGTGGTCAAACGACGGCACACAATCTGGATCACCTCTGCTCTAAAATTGAAATGTCTCAACAGAACTGCCAATTCACACGCAGCGTTGGCTGCATATCTCCCCACTTGCACATCAGCAGCATCAACACCATTCTGGTGAGACGCTACTCTTGACTTCTGTGCCAACAAGTCGACATAACTCTTGTAGTTAACTACCAAGCTCTGCTCAAAACTACGCAATCTGGCCACTTCTCTTGACACTTTCTCCTTCTTCTCGACGTCTGTCAACGCTCTGATCCTGTAACTCGGGCAGATACTTTTCAAGACGGGCACCAACGACAACAACGCCAATTTAGATGTGTTTGGGTTCTTGGACTCGGCCATACGACGCAAACGTGACAAAGAGTTAAAATGCTCCTCTGGATTCTCCATCAATTTCGAGGCCAAGTCTGCAATTTCCTCTTTCAATTCCTGTATTCTTTGCTCTGGTGTTTTGCCATCATTCTCGTCAATGTGGTCGAATTCATTGTACCGGGCTCCCTCCTGTGGCAGTGCCTCTGTGAGTTCTGGTTCTGGTTCTGGCTCAGATTCTGATTCCTCGGGAGCTGTTTCTTTCACGTTTTTCAGCCTCATGACCCTCTGCACTTTCCCGTCTTGGCCTATAATCGGCAATCCTTCTTCCACATCCTGGTAGTTCTTCAAAAACCTCGGTGCCAATTCGTAATCCTGCTCTGCATCTTCGTCCTCTTCTTCTTCTGCCATCTCATCGCTCAAATTTGTGTCGCCGAGAGAGCTGAAAAGTCCATTTGAAAGCTGCGAATCCTGCTCAACTTTCTTCAGTTTCCTCTTGTGGTCCTGTACGGAGCCTGCTTTTCTCTTTGCCATGTTGTTCTAACCGTTCTCCGTCGCCAGACCCTTGGTAGATGTTGTTCCTCTTCTGGCTCTTCGCTTCTAGGTGAAAAAAATTTTCTGAAAAAATAAAAGAAATAGAAAAAAAAAAAAAAAGATTTTTTGTGTACGAAAATGATTTTTATTAAGTCATATTAACAGCAAGAACCCATCACAAGGGCCCTAAGTGACCGATTTGGACGAGTACGGGAGCCAAGACTACAGCAATTGGACAGGAGACAGAATTGAACTTGCCCAGTTGTACAGCGCACAAATTCGGGAATTAGTGATTGTGGAAGAGGACTGTTCAGGGCCAACAGCGGCTGTTTCAGAGCCAAAAGGAGTCTTGAAGAGCCAGGAAAGTGCTAGAAAAGCGACAAATAAATCCAAAGAGCGCCAAAAACAATCAAATACATTCCGAAAGAACCATAGAAACCATCTTGAACCCCAAGATGCCAGAAAGCCAACGCAGGGGCTCCAGGGCCACGAACCTGATGTCGATAAGTGATCTAGTGACACCAGAGACAAACGGTACAACGACCGCTAGCAACGGATTCAAGAGCGACAAGATGCGGGCTCCAGAGCAGAATAGTGGTGCTGTACCAGGAGAAAATGTAGAACCTGTAAAGAGGAAAAGGGGCAGGCCAAAGTTGTCTGAGGCGAGCAGTGATGGCGTGAAAAAGAAGTTTGAAAAGAAGCAGTACATGGATACACCCCAGTTGAGGCAGAAATTGGCTGTATTAGAGGAGTTTATCGACCAATACGACAAGGACAACAAATGCGGTGGACGGCCCAGGGTGCACCCCTTGCGGGACACTTTGACACGCAAAAAGATCTCTACGTTTCCTGTGGAATTGCAGCCGAAATTCCAAGAGTACGTGATGTTGAAGAAGCTTTTGCCGCCGACAAAACCGCTAGGACGACCACGGAAAGCTGGATCTCCACAGCAACTGCATAGCTCGCATTCGCCACCATCGCTGCTGCTGCTGCTGCTCCAGAACTCGATGCAGCAGCATTTCTACACCCGGTCGTCGCAGGAGTACCTACTAAATGGCAACGGAGCGCTGCAAAGCGTGCAGCAGACTGCGCAAACCCTTCCTAATGACTTTACGGACGAGCGGACAGACTCCAGCAACTCCCGGAGCCGGTCTGGGAACAACAACAGCATCACGACGATGTTTTTCGCCGTGAAGGACCATTTCAACGAGACAAATAGCGAGCCGCAGCCAGTAAACAGCACACGAGAGCCGAATTCTAGCCGACGTGGATCAAAAAAGGTCTAGAACGCCCAAAGCACAGTGCCATAGCACATCCCCCCCAAACAACCCGCCGTTTCTGGCATTTTTCATCACCCAACTGCACTATATACCACACATAACCCCCCATGTACATTACCAAAAAGACACTACTTTTTCCGCAAAACATTTCTCCGAGACAAAAAAATGAAGAAAAAAAGTCCTCAGTAGCGCTAACTAGCCAGCAGGGATAGGTACAGAGACACCGGCAACAGAATTGAAGAACCACAGGATGCTTAGATCGATGAACCGCAACTCTACGAGAGCGCTGTGCAAGTTATTGCAGCAAAAAAGAGGTGAGTAGCGTGAATTCTCGCGGAATTAGACCCATTACTAACTTTCTACAGGGCTCAAGATGACAAACGCTGTGAACGCAGCGTCCCTCTTCAAGATGCCTGCAATGTCGCCAACAATGGACCAAGGAGGAATCGTCAAGTGGCATTTCAAAGAAGGAGACTCGTTCCTGTCCGGGGACTCGTTGTTGGAGATCGAGACCGACAAGGCCACCATTGACGTGGAGGCACAAGACGATGGGAAAGTGGTCAAGATCATAGAGCAAGAAGGCGCCAAAGATCTCCCTGTGGGCAAGCCAATTGCCATTATCGCCGAACCAGAGGACGATTTGGCGTCTTTGGAGTTGCCAAAGATCGATTCGGAGGAGCCAGCTGCGGCTAAACCAGCATCTAAAGCAGAAGAGGCACCAAAGCAAGAGGCACCAAAAGAACCCAAGCAAACTCCAAAGCCCACCTCATACAGCGGATCGAAAGCCAACCCGGACCAGAAGTTCTTCCCCTCGGTGGAATTGTTGTTGGAGCAGAACAACATCTCGAGACAGGACGCCTTGGACAAGATCGAGGCCAGTGCTCCAAAAGGCAGGATCACTAAGGGTGATGTATTGGCGTATTTGGGCCAGATCTCCAAGGATCTGGTGAACTCGATCGCCTCGTACATCGAATCGCACACGCATTTGGACTTGTCTAATATACAACTCAGGGAACTGAAGGGTCCTGAGCCAAAGTCTGCTGCCAAAGAACTGGCTCCTACAAAATCTAAATCCGAGCCTGTGAAAGTGGCCAAGACTTTCGTCTTATCGCAGCCAGTGCCATTGCCACAGTTGCACAGTTTGGTGAAAAACGCCGCCAAGCTCGCAGAACAGTACGCATACCTGTCTCCGACGTATCTGGTATCCGATTTGACAGACCCGATTTTCGAAGACTTGTTGTCGCCAGCTCTCAACACGGAGAGATTCAAGATCGGTGTCAAGATCAACGAGCCAACTACACAGCTGAAGATATTTGCAGATCCGTTTGACGAATTGGTGGGTGCAAGCTCTACGATCAGCTCCAGCCACACAGTGGCCTTGCCCTCAGTTGACGTGGAATTGACCATCAACGAAAAAGCCGTCGACTCCAAGCAGAGAGCCGAGTTGTTTGTAGCCAAATTCGGACAGTTGTTGTCTGAGCCGCAGGCCAAGGACGATCTGTTTGAGTTCTGATATATACTAAAATAAACACTGTATCCCCAATAGCCCTTGGCGCAACACCCCCAAAATGCACCAGCCACAATCGTGATAAGTCACGTGCTATTTCATATTTTTTTTTCACCAAATTTTTCACTGTGTCGAGGCATGGACTATAAAGGATGGGTGGGAGAATCGGCGCTGGGAAAGCAGTGTGATAGAATTTGAATAGTTCTGAGTGTGCACGGACATAGATACATAGTGACTCATATAACAATGGTTTCCCCTCACGGTGGTGTATTACAGGACTTGATTGTCAGAGACCTGTCGATCAAGGCAGACTTGTTGAGAGAAGTGCCTACGTTGAAGTCGTTGGTGTTGACAGCCAGACAATTGTGTGACTTGGAGTTGATATTGAACGGAGGATTCTCGCCGTTGACGTCGTTTTTGGTGGAAAAAGACTACCAGAGCGTCGTGGAGAAGATGCGGTTGAGCAACGGGTTGTTGTGGACGATGCCCATCACTTTGGACGTGTCCAAGACGGAGGCCGAGAAGTACTCTGTCGGCGAGAGAGTCGTCTTGAGAGACTTGAGAGACGACAAGCCGTTGGCGGTCATCACGGTGCTGGACATCTACCAGCCCGACAAGAAGAACGAGGCTGAGAAGGTGTTTAGAGGTGTGGCTGACCACCCGGCTGTGAAGTACTTGAACGAGACTGCCGGCGATATCTACATCGGGGGCGAGATCCAGCTGATCCTGCTTCCGACCCACTACGACTACACGGCCTTGAGAAAGACGCCGGCGCAGTTGCGCTCCGAGTTCACCAACAGGAACTGGACGAGGGTCGTGGCCTTCCAGACGAGAAACCCGATGCACAGGGCGCACAGAGAGTTGACGGTGAGAGCCGCACGGGACCAGTTGCTGAACGTGTTGATCCACCCGGTAGTCGGCTTGACCAAGCCCGGCGACATTGACCACCACACGAGGGTCCGGGTGTACCAGGAGATCATCAAGAAGTACCCCAACGGGATGGCGCAGTTGTCGCTCTTGCCCTTGGCCATGAGAATGGGCGGTGACAGAGAGGCCGTGTGGCACGCCATCATCAGGAAGAACCACGGGTGTTCGCACTTCATCGTCGGCAGAGACCACGCCGGGCCGGGCAAGTCCGCCATCACGGGGAAGGACATCTACGGGCCCTACGATGCGCAGGAGTTGGTGGAGCAGTTCAAAGACGAGTTGGAGATCGAGGTCGTGCCGTTCAGGATGGTGACGTACTTGCCGGACGAGAAGAGATACGCTCCTATTGACCAGATCGACGAGGGCACCAAGACGTTGACCATCTCGGGAACGCAGTTGAGACAGCTGTTGAGAGACGGCACCGACATTCCAGAGTGGTTTTCCTACCCGGCTGTCGTGAGCGTCTTGAGAGAGAGCCATCCGCCAAGACCGCAGCAGGGTTTCACGTTGTACTTGACGGGCTTGCCGAACTCCGGTGTCGACGCCTTGAGCCACGCCTTGCAACTGACGTTCAACCAGTTTGCAGGCTCCAGACACATCTCGGTGTTGAACTCGTCGTTGGTGAACGAGGCCGCTTTGCCCTTTGTCGCCCACGAATTGGTCAGGTCCGGAGCCGGGGTCATTGTCGCCAACGAGAAGGTTGCCCCGTCGCAGCTGCAGATCAACACCGTCAGACAGGAGGCCACCAAGGCTGGTTCGTTCATCGTGGTCAGCTTGACCACTCCGATCCACGAGGCCAGCAAAGACGACAGAAGGGGCTTCTACAACGACGACAGAGCCGATATCAAGAACTACGTCCACCCAGAAGATGCCGACATCAAGGTGGACTTGTTGAAGGACGGCACTTTGGTGGCTGTACAGAAGATTGTGCTCTACTTGGAGGAGCAGGGTTTCTTCAACTTCTAGTTGTACATAACAAAATGACGATTAGCTTTAGTGTAATCTTGTCAGGTATTTAACTTACAATGTTCTTGGAACAAAATACAATCATATACATATACTTGATCAGTTCCTAGCCCATACTATGATCAGCTTAACATTGCACGTGTACTTTGACAGCTTATAGTGACGTTTGTACTGATCATAATCATGTTTGTACTGCGGTCATAACCATACATACTGCGAACAGCTCTCGCGGTCTCATAACCGTTTAAACTGTTATTCTTACAGCGACAGATACAATGTGATCAGCTCATCACAGATAGGCTCATGGAATTCATACGGTGACCGACTCACAACCATTTATTCTGTGACTATGCGTATCCGCTACTCAACTTTTAACGTTCTTAAACATAACAAAATACATACAATCATATACATCTACTGTGATCAGCTCGTAACCACATATACACGGCGACCAGCTACAGTGTCATCCGCTTATCCTGTAGTCAGATACTGCCATCAGAACACAGATCAGCTGTATTTCGTTCAAATCAAAACAGCAAACAAACAACTTCATACGATGTTCATAGAAATCACAGACAACTTGAATATCTTGGCTCTGAGCTCTCTTTGCTATCTTAGCTATCACATGACATATTCATACATGACATCATATGATCAACCAGACCCCGATCGCGATTATAGAGGCCCCCACAATCACAGTGATGATCCCCGCACCGGCTCTGTCGCCTGCACTCAACGTCAACGGTTCTTCGATCTCAGTAGACGACAGCGTTCCAGCTGAGCCACTTCCCACAGAGGAACCTCCGTCTTCCAGCGTGTACGGAGCAGGTCTATACGGGAACCTCAAGTTCTGGATCACTTCCAAAGCCGTCATCTGCTCTCCCAAGCCGTAGTACCCGTCCCAGCCGTCAGAGGACCAGTCCAAACCACACGTGTGGCCGTCGGTACCGCCTGAGCACGACTGCAGCGCCAGTTTCAGCGAAGCCTGCAACACAGACATGACAGTATCGTAAGTGGACGGCGCCATTTGCAGCGTCAACGAGTAGATCCGCGCCAAGAACAGCTTGAACGATCTCTGGTCGTTGTTACAGTTGCCCGAGCCCTGACACGCAGCTTCGAACAAGACAGAATCGTTCAAGAACACCTTGGTTCCCTGCAAAAAGTTCTCGGTTCTCGTCAACCAGATTTCGTCCTCGGTGTAGTTGTAGAGATACGCACATCCGCCCATGACCAAGCCGGCATTGTACGTCCACTGGTACTTCTCGATGTCGGTACAGTTACCGTCTATACTAGCTCCGTCGTATACAAACCACCACTGGGAACCTTCTACTACGAAATCCACGCCGATCAACCAGTCGTAGACCTTCTCGGCCCAGTCTACATACGAGTCATTGCCGGTGAAACGGGCCAACCGGGCTCCGATGTGGAACAAACCGGCGTTGGAAACAGAATTCTTGTAGTCGTAGCCGGAATTCCACTGGAAAATCTGCCATCTCAACCCACCATTACAATCAGCCGAGTCCCATCTCGAACTCATCGTATTGAAGACCGCCTGCGCGAGGTACAACCACTGCGGCTGATCTGAGTCCGGGTTCGAGAAATTCCTCTCCAGCGCCGCCATGACGGCTATTCCCCAGAAAACTTGGTCATCATTTCCCTCGGTGGTGGACTGGTTCAAGGGGATGTAGTCCCAGTCATCCCCCACCTGGTATAGCAACGCCTCCTTCACTACGTCTGCATAGGTGTCGTTTTCCACATACCACCAGTAGTCGAGCATGGACCCCCATGCGAGCCCAGCTTCCCACCAGTAATACGGCGACGTGAACTCGCCGATAGTCCCGCCGTATTTGAATCCGTCGTAGTAGTCCATCAACCCGCCGGAGATCAACGCCGTGGCGTTCTGGATCGAATCATAGTCGTCCACGTCCAAGCTCAAGGCGTTGCTAAGCGGGGAGTGCAATATTAGCACAACTAGCGACGATATTGACGTGAATGAGGATGTGAGTCTCATTCTGTGGCGTTATTTCGGTGTTTTTGCTGTGTGATTGACTTCCACAGCGGTCTAAATGGTCCTGTGGTGTAATTAGACGCTGGGATCAAAAATAGACACCATAATTTATTTATAAAATTTTTTCTTGACGTGTTGGGATTTTTTTTTGCGTGGGGAAGTGGCTCAGTGCACTGAGTAGGTGGATCGACTGGACCGGGCTGGATTGGTGGGACGGACGAGGCTGGCTCATCGATTGGATAGCCTGAGGTGCTGGGTGGTGGGAGCAACAGATGGAGATCTGGCTCAGGACAAACGGTCACGATATCAGACTGCGGTTGTCACATCACAGAAAGGGGTTTGTCTGGGGGGTTTTTGAAAATACATCGTTACACCACTCCGAGGGTAGGTAGGTTCCCCGGGCGCGTTTCGAGACTTTGTGGTCCGAGAATTTGGTTGTAGACTCTAGCGTAGTGTAGTAATGGTATGGGCTTGTTTTTATGGAGATTGACGACTCTTGTCCTGCCCAATCCACACTCATTTCATCCTCTGCCATGGGCTTGAGATTCTGGAAAATCATTTTTTGATCTAACAATAGGCTAAAACAAGGTATTTGTTTATTCATGTCCAGCAGATACAAAAGCGCGATTTCAGCACCAAAAGCCCTCACATTGAGAGAGCGTGACAAGCACACGGAATCACACCGAAAACTCGCAGTGAACACGACAGTGAACGCGACAGCACACTCAATACACGACTTCTCTGTACATCTAATAAAGGGGCGTGTATAGGTTCCTTCAGGTTCCTTCAGATACTGCCCTTCAACTAGAGGATAAAGACAATTAACCTTGATCACGTTGCACTCTCCGTGACCCAAAGAAGCCCGTCACTGGCATAAATTCTATCACGCCCATCACCCATCAGCCATCACTGCCTCCATCTGCTCATCTTATCCCTGCCACGCAGTGGTCGTGGCACTGAACCCAATTTCCCAAAACGGCAACATGCAAAGAGTCAGCGATGAAAAAATCACTGAAAAATTATGACTAAAATAGTTGAAAGCACAGGACCAACCAAATAATACTACAGGCAGCGCTGAACATGACAGTGTTAAGGCACACAGCCAGATGCCTCAGGGCGTCACTCAGACACAACTCCACAGCCTCGGTGGCCGAGCAGACCCTTGCAAAGTACCCAGATCTCTCGAAAAGTGATCTCTTGGACTCAGGGAAGCCCGACTACGTCAAGTTGATCCTCACTTCGCGGGTCTACGACGTCATCGAAGAGTCCCCAGTGACACATGCTCCATCGTTGTCGCAGCGGCTCAACTCCAAGATCATGTTGAAGAGAGAAGACCTCTTGCCGGTGTTTTCGTTCAAGTTACGTGGTGCTTACAACATGATAGCACAGTTGTCCAAGGAAAGAAGGGCCAAAGGGGTCATTGCATGCTCAGCTGGAAACCACGCTCAGGGAGTGCTGTTCTCGCTGAAACAGCTCGGAATTCCGGCCACTATCGTAATGCCAGTGGCCACGCCGGCCATCAAGTACCAAAATGTGTCCAGATTGGGTTCCCAGGTGGTTTTATACGGAGACGATTTTGACAGTGCCAAAGTGGAATGTGCGAGATTGAGTGCCGAGAATGAATTGACAAACATCCCACCTTTCGACCATCCTTACGTTATTGCCGGTCAGGGTACCATTGGGATGGAGTTGCTCAGACAGATCAATGGAAACAAGATCAGCGCTGTATTTTGTGCAGTAGGTGGAGGCGGATTGATCTCCGGGATTGGCTCATACTTGAAAAGATTGGCTCCGCATGTGAAGGTCATCGGGGTGGAGACATTTGATGCTGACGACTTGTACCAGTCTTTGAACCTGGGAAAAAGAGTCACCTTGGACCAAGTGGGCATGTTTGCAGATGGCACAGCTGTCAAGTTGGTTGGAGAAGAGACGTTCGATGTGTGTGAGAATGTCGTGGATGAGGTCGTGCGGGTGTCGACGGACGAGATCTGTGCTGCCATCAAAGATGTCTTTGAGGACACAAGGTCTATAGTGGAGCCAAGTGGAGCCATGACAGTGGCTGGTGTCAAGCGTTATATCCAGCAACACCCGGAGATCAACCACTCTAAAAACACATATATTCCAGTGTTGTCTGGTGCCAATATGAACTTTGACAGGTTGAGATTTGTCAGTGAAAGAGCTGTTTTGGGTGAGGGTAAGGAAGTGTTTATGATGATCAGGATCCCAGACATCCCTGGCTCGTTCATGAAATTGCAAAACGTCATCCACCCGAGAAGTGTCACAGAATTCTCGTACAGATTTGACGGAGAATACGACGGCAACGCAAACATCTACACGTCGTTCTCGGTCATTGACAGGAACAAGGAAGTCTCCCAGGTCATTTCCGGCTTGGCAAAGGAGGGTTTTGAAGCTGTAGATATCTCGGATAACGAGTTGGCAAAGATGCACGGTAGATACTTGGTGGGAGGCCGTTCAAGAGTCGAAGACGAGAGAATCTTCAGTTTCGAGTTCCCGGAGAGACCTGGAGCCTTGACGAATTTCCTCTCGTGCTTGAAAAGCGACTGGAACTTGACCTTGTTCCACTACAGAAACCATGGCCAGGATATCGGGAAAGTGCTTGCCGGTATCAACGTGCCTCCTGCAGATACAGAGGTGTTTGACGAGTTCTTGCACAAGGTGGGGTATGATTACAAGGAGGAGACCGATAACATTGTCTACCAGCAGTTCTTGAGAAAGTGATCATAGGATGATACATAGAGTGTGCGCAAAGAATGATATTACAACGAACGCTATGTACGTAGAATGATCATGTTCATAGATTGGTTCAAATACATGGAATGATGTGCACATAGAATGATACCTCTCCAGAATGGTTCATATACGTAGAACGATCATATACATATAATGATACACATTCTAGAATGATCATATTCAAATGATATATACATAGAGCCATACATATTAGAACATTCATATAGATAGAATACATATATAGAATGATCATATACATTGAATAATGATATACATAGAATGACGCTATCATAGAATGATCATATACATTGAATAATCATGTACATAGATGATACAGAGTGTAAAGTGTAGTTGAGAAAATTTATGGAAGGAATGGCAACTTGGAGACAAATTGAAGTGAAGTGAATCAAATATCGATCAATTTATTGTCACCAGCATTGCCGGACTGTGACTGGGGCAGAGCATTGCCAAAGCCATAGCCCGTGTAAGCCGGGATGATTCCCGTCGACGGGACTCCGGTGTACTGGGTATCGATGAACGGGTTCGAGCTGTTTGGTCCGTAGCCCGTCTTGAAACCTGTTCCTGCGGAGTTGATGAAGTTCTGTGTCTTTGTGTGCTGCGCCGGGATTCTCTGCAGCCCGGTGTTTCCAAAAGTGTCGATTCCGGTTCCGGAAGCTAGCAAGTTGTTCAATTCCGAGAACTGGTCGTTTTTCTGCTTGGATCCGGTGCTCTGAGGCCGTGCCAGAGGCAGTTGCAGTTGCAGTTGCTGAGGCAGTGGCACTGGTTCAGGCTCGTTGTTGCCCATGGCAAATGGGTTATTTGAGCCGGTCTGCAAAGGAAGTTGCAGCTGTTGCAGCTGTTGTTGCAGAAGCAATTGCTGCTGGTACTGCTGTTGCAGGTACAGTTGTTGCTGCTGCTGCTGGAGCTGTTGCTGGTACTGCTGCTGCAAATACGCCTGCTGTTGCTCGTACTGTTGCTGTAGAAGCAGCTGCTGTTGTTGTTGCAGTTGCAGTTGCAGTTGCAGTTGCAGTTGCAGCTGTTGCTGCTGGAGCAACTGCTGCTGGTACGCATCGTAGCCCGTCTGCTGGTACGCATTCTGCAAGTAGCCCGTGTTCATCAGGTTCTGGTAGATCGGCAGCCCATACATGTCGTAGCCCACCAAGATGCCCTGTGGCTGGGCATCTGACAAGTCCAACAAGTTCTGGTCCTGTCTGGACTTGCGCAACTCGTCCTCCTCCAAACTCAACTGGAGCGCTCTTTTCAAGCTGTCCGAGGAACCGTTGTCCGTTTTGCGCCGCTTTTCCTCCTCCTCGGCGGTCATCCTGCTGGCCTCCAACAGCAGCTGCAAGTCCTCGTCGTACTCGTTATCCTCGCCCGAGTTGCGGCCCCTGCGCCTCCTGCTCTCGCGGGCCAGGTCTCTCTCGGCTCTGAGCCGCTCGTCGTCCATCAAGAGCGCCGTCAACTCCTTCGCCTTGACCCGGATGATCGCGCCGTGGTCCTGGTTACTCGTGTCGTCCGTGTACTGGAACTCGCGCAACGTCTTGATGATGTACAAGTTGTCCTTGGACCACAACACCACGTTTTCGGAGCCGTACCTCACCAAAAAGTCCAACAAGGTCAACAGCTTGGCCACGTGACGCCAGTTTTTGCCCTTGTCGTTGAGCCGCTTGTCCACCATGTCCATGACCTCCAAAAACTCAGAGCTCTCGTGCGTGTGGTTGGCCACGTCCCGCATCTCGGCGGTACTGGGGCCGTAGGGTTCGTTGGATGTGGCGTTCCGCACCATCACCTGGGCGGTCGAGTAGCCGTTGGCGATGTTCTTGACTTGCCGCAAAATAGCCTTTGACATGATCGGGTGGATTGGGTCGATGCGATCGCTGGGGGGTTGGAAGTGGCTGTGGAGTAGTGTAGTGATAGCGTTAATTCAGTGAATGATTTTCATTTTTTTTATATTTTTCGTTAATTTTCCCTTGCCAATTTGGGTAAGATAAGGTGGTGGGTGGGCAGAGAGTGGCAGAGGTGGGTGTGGGCAGAGATGGGCTGAGGTGGGTAGTGCTGGGCACGGCAGCTGGATGGCGGACACTCCAGATCAGATCCTGATCCCGTGCTACGTTTCGGTTTATAAATCGTGCTAGAATACAGTATGTAGAGAGAGTAGATAGGGTAGTGTGGCTAGTGCTAGTGGCTGGTGAGTGGCTGGTGAGTGGCTACTGACCGACGAAGATTGGTAGATAAACGTCATCGCTGCATCACGGTTGTGCTAATGCTCAAACCCAGAACAGTATAGACCTTGATGCACAAACACATCGCTGCAGGCCAGTGTGGTTAGTGGCTGGTGGCTGGTAAACAATACCATAAATGTGATCACTCCGTGATCACTGACCACAGTCACGCCAAATGCTCACACCCTGGACAGTTATGTAGCACCTCATGCACAAACACATCACAATCAATACAGAAATCGTTGCTGCACTTCGGACACCTGTACCGTGCGGCGCTGGCTTTTGTAAACTCGCCCTGGCAGCTGAAACAGTGCCTGGACTCAGCAGTCTCAGCCTCGTTGAACAACTTCAACGGGAACAAATGGTGATACGATCTTGCGAGATGCGTAGAGAGAATGAGCATCAAGCTGCAGCAGGGGCACACCGTGGGCAACGAACAGATCTTGGCATGGCACTGTGGGCAGATAAAACCCCCGTAGATCAACTTGGAGTGGCACGAGCAGAACGTGGGACTCTCCTCACTGATCCGCGACGGGAATCCCATCTTGACCAACGTGAAACCTTTGGACTGCTGCGAGATCAGCCGTGTGATCAGCAACGGTGTCACCAGGTCCATGAACAAGTCTTTGAAATGGGCCTCGTTCAATATCACTCCATACGAGCTCTCGTCCCCGAAATTCGTCTTCTTGCAGATCTGTTTGCATATCGCCACCTGCGCAGTGAGCCCGATGATCCGGCACCGGATCTTCTCCTTCACCAAGGACCCGATCGTCTTGTGGATGTCGCCCGGGTCCGACGTCAACAACGCCCCAAACACCATCAACACCTCCCGCGTGCAGTGGCTCGGCACGTGCAAGAGCAAGCCACGTGACATCTCCATGGCGTTCTGCAAAGTCGGGTCGCCCTGCGGCTCCAAGCGCCGCAACGACTTCAACAGCTCGATGTGGTCGTTCGGATTCCCGCTCACCTCGCTCAACAACTGCGCCAACCCGTTCCTCATTATCACAATCCCGAGCTGGCTGATGGGGTTCTGGTCAAAGTACTCGTTCACAAACTCCACCGCCAAGCTGATCGTCAACGACGCCCTGTTGGGCCGCAAATCCTTCTCCACCATCAGCGACGAGAAATCCAACACCAAGATCAACGTCCGGATGATCCCGCGCTGGAACGGCGTCACGTTCTTCATGAATCTCTTCTTGCGCTGCTCCACCAACCCGCTGACGATGGATTCGAGACTCCCAGCGGCGTCTTCTTGCACGATATCCCAACTCCTTTGGTACTCATCTTCCCAGGCGTACCCGCCGCTGTTTCCTTTTAGGGAGTCCTGGATCCGGTCGCCAGTTTTGTGCCGTGTCCGGTTGGCGATGTCCAGTGCGGTGTCGCCAATGACAGGAGACGATACTTCCGCCACGTACTCGTCATCGGACTCGTCCATCGTGCTGTGGTTAAACGCCTACAAAATAATAAGACGAAATATCAAAAGTGCATACAAAAATCTCTATAAAATGATTTTTTCACTGCGCAATTGTGAGTTTAAAGAGCAGATCACCGCAGAGTCACCTTGAGGAGGGTGTAGGGTTGTGGCGGATCTAGGGCTGGGAATGCCGCAAAACTTGGCCAGGACACTCACAGCACATTTATGAGCATGCTGGCAAATTTGCAGGCCAACTTTGCTCAAAACGCGCCCGGGGAAGCTACTGACCCTCGGAGTGGTGTAACGATGTGTTTTTGGGGCCAAACCCCCAATTAGTGCTCACAAGACTGTCCTGCAATTGGGGTTTGAAGTTTGCCGAAGAGCGACCATCTACCAACAGGACAGCAGAGGTGGTGCCTGGACAGTGGATGTGAACTCCACATAGCGCTGCCGGCGGGAATTGAACAGATTGGGGGTTTTCACCGCATTCAAAATTCATTTTTTGCTCAGCACCAGCACCAGCACTTTGCTTTGTCGTTATGCTTGTTACTTGGTACATTTGACCGCTTTGTGCTCACTTACTTGTGCTCATTTACTTGTGCTCACTCACTTGCCCTTCCGCCCATTCTCAACGCTTACTGCTCCCCTGCTCCTTTCTACAATATCCAAAGAATCAATCTATTCTAAACGTATATAAATGCATCATCACATCGGAATCTCCCTCCCGAGGGCCAAGCTAATCAACAAGTACCCATTCAAGAACGTGATCAACGCCCAGATCAACACCGCCACTGTGGCGGTGAACTTCCCGTTGCTCATATCCACGTACTGCTGCACCAATTCACCTTCCTCTTCTTCACTCTCGCTCTCGAAATGTTCGTCTCCGTCCATCAAATTCTCAGTCAAGTCGTCCAACTCCAAGCCCGGATCCCCGCTGTGTGGACTCACGTTACAGTTCCTGTTCAAAGGCACTCTCATGATGGTCTTGCTACAGGTGAAGTAGATCAAAGGCGCACTTACGATGGGTAACAACAACAGCAACACCACTTGGGAGGCGTTCAAAGCCAGCGACAATCCCTTCCTGCCACTCACCAAGACCAAGATCAAACAAGGTGTGATGGCGACGGCACGCGTGAGCAACCGTCTCAACAGAGGCGGAAGCGTCCAGTGCAAGAACCCCTCGCTCACCATCTGCCCCAGCAACGTGCAAATGACTCCAGCACTCTGCCCAGAGAGCAACAACAGCAGCGCATACAAGATGCCCGCGGATTTCGACAAGTATTTCGTCAACAAGTCGTAGATGGTGAACAAATCCGCCTCCGAAGTGGACAAATCGTCCTCGGTGGACTTGCCCAAAGTGGATCCGGCCACGATCAAGATCGCCGAGTTCACAAACAACGCCACTGTGAACAACGACAGGATCAACTCGGCAATGCTGTAGTGCATGGCGTCGCGGATGGCGTCTATAGAGGGTCTGTAGTGCTGGTAGATGTCGTCGGAGTCGTCAGGCACAGTCCCGTCCTCGCTGACAGCCTTTGGCATCGCCGTGTAGTTGCCGTTTTTCTCGTCAAAGTCACGGAGCCGTGTCTGGACCAAACCGGAGCCCAAAAACAACGAATGCGGCATCACCGTGGCACCCAAAATGGCAAGACTCAAGTACAAGCCGTCGCCCTGGAAGACGTCATCGGAGGGCAAAAAGCCGCGGAACACCTCCGACAGCGAGGTGTTGGGAGCGATCTGGTACAACTCGACACCGAAACACACCACTGTGCCCGCGACCAACAACGTGATGAAGCCCTCAAAGATCCGGATGATGAACATGGGCCCGTTGGGCCTGTACGCCATCAACACGATCAACACGTCGACAACCGTCAAGATCACGCCGAAGATCAACGGGATGTTGAACAAGATCTTCAACGAGATCAGCGTGCCCACGACCTCGGCCAAGTCCGTGGCTATGATGGCAATCTCCAGCAACACGTACAACGTCACGTTCAATTTGGCCGGGAAATGTTCACGGCAGTTCTGCAGCAAATCCAACCCGGTCACGGTGCCCAACTTGATGCACAAGATTTGCAAGAAACACGCCATCAAAGTGGACACCAAGATGGAAAACAACAACTTGTACTTGTGGGTGAACCCGGCGCTAACACTGGACGAGTAGTTCCCCGGGTCTAGGTACAGCACGCTCACCATGATGCCCGGGCCGACGAATTTCAAGTACTTCCGGACAATCTGGGCACATCTGTGCCATATCGGGACGGGATCCGTGGATAAAACCGCCGGGTCATGGGGTCCACGTACAGGTGTATTGGAATGTGTTCTCAGCCCCATCGTCCCACTTGAGCCTCTTCTTCTTCTAGTCTTTCTCTTTTGCTTCAATTTCGGGTCCAGAGTCGACGTGGCAATATCGCTGTTCATCTGGCCCAAGAGCGAGTTGATCGGCGAATGGTCTTTGTGTAGGTTCATCGTCAATGCTCACACGTCATGGAAATTTCACAAGCGTTGAATTTTTTTAGTGCGCGCCTGATTTTTGAGTGAGCGCTTAGAGATTTTTTGCTTAGGGATTTTTGTAGTGGTTTTGGCTTTTGTAGTGGTCAGAATTTTTGTAGTAGTTAGGGAGTTTTGTAGTAGTTAGGAAGTTTTGCTACTTTTCAGATTTTAGTTATTTTGCAGTGTTTTTGCAGTGTTCTTGAACTAGTTTTAACGCAATTTTGAACCATTCATGCCCCAGCTATGGACTGGTACTGAGCTGCCTTTAAAAGCAGTCTTTACACACATTTCGATCAGATTTTGGACTGATTCTACACAGATTAAGCACGATTTTTTACACCATTTTTACACCAATTTTCACTAATTCTGCCCTGATTTTAGTGCACTAAAGTTTCCTGTTCTCTGTTCTCTGTTCTCTGTTCTCTGTTCGCTCAGCTTTTTTCTTCCCCTTCTCAACTTTTCTCTAATGTTCTCTCCTGCTTTTTGGCACTTTTCCCCTTTTTACCACATTGGGAAACTAATGGGCTGTTGAATTCATCTTTCAGCCTCTCAACCGAAGCTCAAAAAGCAAAAAAGTTGTAGCATTAAAAGATTCAGCGTGAGTGAAATATTTGGCGCTGAGCATCAATTAGGGGCGGTCACAGTCAATCCGCACATGGTTATAAATCTGAGCTTCAGAAAAAAAAAAAAAGTAGCTCTGAGCTCTTAAAAAAGTCAGTAAATAAAAAAAATTTGTAGCTCATTCGATTTTGAAAATTGGGGCTGTCAATTATCTTCCACTTTTTCTCACTTTCACGATTTGAATTTTTTTTTACATTTTCACAGATGAGATGCTTTTAGTCCACTCCACATCCACAGCATGGTAGATTACAGAGGAAAATTGGTATTAGCGCCGATGGTGCGTATAGGCGAGCTCCCGACAAGATTACTCGCCTTGAGACACGGTTGTGATTTGGTCTGGGGACCAGAGATCATCGATAAAAAGATCTTACAATGTGAAAGATTGGAAAACAGAGCACTCCATACAGTCGACTTCTTGCAGACTAAAAGCGTCACAAAGATCCCCGGGGTGACAAATCTCGTATTCAGAACACACCCGGAGTTGGAAAAGGACAAAATGATCTTTCAAATGGGGACTTCCAATGCAAAACTCGCTGTTGATGCCGCCAAGATCGTCATCGATGACGTCAGTGGGATCGATATTAACGCCGGATGCCCCAAACACTTCTCTATCCACAGCGGGATGGGCGCAGCGTTGTTGACACTGCCGGATTTACTCTGTGACATCTTGACAAGCTTAGTGAAGGAAGTGGGTATCCCAAAAGGCAAGCCTATCAGTGTCAAGATCAGACTTCTACCCTCGGAGACAGACACTTTGGCGTTGGTTGACAGGTTATTGAACACTGGGATCGCTAATTTGACGCTTCATTGCCGTACAAAGACCATGCGAAACCGAGAACTGCCCATCAGGGACTTGGTCCCGGAGATTCTGAAGCGTTGCCGGGACAAAAAAGTGACTTTCATCATCAATGGAGACGTCAAGAACTATAAAGAGTACCAAGAGTTGCAGCAAAAGTACGGCGACGATGTCGGATGTATGATCGCATCACTGGCCGAGATAAATCCGTCATGTTTCAGGAAAGACGGACCTTTGGCCTGGTATAAGGTGTTGAAAGAGTTTATTCTGATTTGTGGAGAGTTTCTGAATTGGAAAGGTAACACCAAATACTGTCTCACCAGGATGATTCCAGCTGGAGCGTCCAGACATACAAAGAAAATCTACCAAGAAGTGGCCAGACTGAAAGAACACGACGATTTGGTGCATATAATCGAGGACAGGATCTCTGACGATGGGAATTTTGATGAACCAGAGTCGAAAAAGCGGCAGTTTGACGGTCTGGGCCAAGTCGAGGGCTCGGATCAGTTGAAGAAGTTGAAATCGGAGACCATTAGTGTGTAGATTAGCATAGGCATTGTGTATAGAGAGTGTCACTGAATATCATACAAGCTGATACGAAATATGTTAAAATGTGATCAAAAGCTGCACAAAACATGATGGAAAGGTAATAGCTTGAGTGACAGCTAAAGTGCTAGTCAAAATTGATAGCTAAATCAGATGCGAACATCGTTGCACCAGGGTAAGGCTAGAAAAGAACTTGTGTTGGGCATGGGCAACAGAAGGTAGCTAAATAAGCAAGCCAAAATTATATATCAAGATCGCTTTACAGTATATACATATAGAAATTTAAACGACATCAGATAACTCATGACACTCATACAGGAGCAACTATTGCAACAACTGTTTGACACCACACCAAGCAGCAGCAGCTGATGCCATCAAAGCACTGCTGATCCCCATCGGTCTCAAACCTTTAGAACTCTTGAAAAGCGCTCCTGCGATTGCACCGGCTCCGATCGAGTTGAGGGCATCGTGTTTACCTCTGAACAGATCTATTGAACTGTTAAAGATGTTGTAAGTCATCAGCAACACAGCGGCAGAGTTTCCCAAGAAAGGACCACGTCTAGTGACAGAGTTCAAGATGGTGTTCAACTTCAATTTGCCAGAGGCGTCCAGTGGGATCTTGTTAATACCTTCTTGGATACCATACAACCCACCGAGTCCCAACAGCATGATGTAGACTGTTCCCGTTCCATAACACAAGTCGTCGGTCCAGCCTCTGGATGGGATAAATCCCTGGGATCCCTCCATCTGTGAAAGCTGGTCATCTTCTAATTCCAAATATTCAATTCCTTTGTCCAAGCCGGCCAATGGGTGTAATCTTGAAGCATCAAAACCGCCGTCTGTAGGGAGAACGTTGATGGTGGAAGGGTCGAAGCCCAACGAGTTTGTCAAGTTGGCGTTATCTTGTTTTGTCTGTGTCTGGGACTGGGAAGGTCCTCCGAATAGCCACGACATGTTTGGTTATATATGGCAGTGGTGTTGAATTTGACAGTGAAAAATGGATCAAATGCCAGTTAATATGTGTCAATCTTTGCAGAAATCGGTAGAGATCGATCTGGGGCCAATAATCGATCAATTCAAGTCTAAAACACCGTCTACTGATGAACCTAGTGGAAGTTCTTCTTGGTCATCCGCTCTTCGAATCACTTCAATAAATTTTTTTCATCTGGTTCCGATGAAAAAAAATTATTATTGACACGCTAGTTTGGGATATCGGAGATTGGCAGATGTGATGAGATGGGTTTGAGCCAGAGACTTGCGACGGTTTGAGATTTGGCCAGCAAGCACTGCCATGGGCTAGGTCATACAAACATGTAAAGCTCTGGATCTCCCGGTTCCCAGTTTCCAATTTCCTAACAAAACAGATCAATAATTATCACCCACAGACCATTAACTTGTGGATCCCTTTTTTGTTTCCCCTTTTTTCAAAACCTAAATTTCAGATCTGTAGTGGAAGCGTATAAAGAGAGCGAAAGGTCCTTGGACCAACCCGTGCTTTAGAAGCTAAACATGGCTTTCAAAAACAGTAGATTCAAACAGCTTTTCAGCAAATTGGTCTCGCAAACCGCAACCAGGCGAGTTTCCTTTGACAGTTCAGTAAAACTGGACGACGAAAGGGGTACACGCTACAGAGTAACACCATGTCCATCTGTGGATGAATCTGAATCAGGGAGCGATTATGAGTGGGTTGAAGACAACGGCGAACAACAATGGTCCGAAGTGTCCAGCTTGTTGGAAGCAGAGTTGGAAGAACTCCGTGCAGAGACTGTGCGTGGTAAAGTCTACCCAGTCGAAGAGAGCTCCCGCATGCAATATTTCCCCAACAGGCAAGAACTCTCTTCCTCCTACTTTCACAATTCCACCACACTCTCTGAGCTCGATCAAGGTTCAAGTTCGATGATGTTTGAGCATGATGGGCTCAAGGAGAACTATTTTGGGTCTCTTTCAGAACCCGAGCGACCTTTGTTTGACAGATTTGGGGTCTTGACTGAGCAGAGAACAAGACCAGTATTGAGCTTGAACACCGATTTCAGCAAGGAAGTGAATGAAATCTATGATGAGCTCTACTTCAGCGCATATACATCCCAGGATCAAAACTCTGAAAACGAGGAAGTTGATGCCGAAGATGAAGAAACCTATGAGACAGACGAAGAGAGACCAGAAGAAGTCGACTGGATCCACAACAAAGTTGTTTGCGAGCTCAAAGACTTGGTGAAAGAGGTTACCAATGAGGAGTCTGAGATGAAAGTGAGCTGCTTGGAGTACATCGCACAACTCAGACCTGAAATGGCTAGGAATTTCCCGTCAAAGGGTTATCCCATCTATGAGGTCCAGGACATGTCGCTAAGGTACAATCTAACGCTCGGAGAAGCTGTCTATGACCATTTCCAGAAACTCTACTGTTACCTCTACAACCTGGAAACCGCACTCGACGACAATCTATTTGACACGGGGTTTGCCAAAAGCCTTTCGATCTTGAATTTACAAAAAAATCTCAGAGACCCAGAAGTCTTTAATGACGAGTACAATGACAAACTACGCCAAAGTGCATTTTTAGCCATAGAGAATCCTCAACCTGTTGCTGGTATTATTGACATGTTGTTGATGGGGCTCCTGCACACAAACGAGAGAGATTAAAACGAAGTCCCAACAAATATAACCGTATAGATTGATCTGGAGTTCTGTTAATAGAGATATGTTGCGAGTCTTTGTCCGTGTAGAGTGGCCCTAATCACCACTACGTCAACTGCAGTGCATGAATTTCAGCCCCTATTTAGTGGAAGGGGGATATGGGTCAGGTGCACGACCTTTGGAGGGGCCGGGCCCTCTTTATAGCTATCCCCGGGCGAAGTATCATTTTGTTGGTCTTGTGTGGTAGGGTCTAGGCGGGAGATGGCAGACAGGTTACAAATCTTATCCCAGCTTGCAACGAGAATAAAGACAGACAAATCGGCTCGGAGGAATGATATCTTGCCAGATTATGTAAGAACGATGATTTAAACCCGTACTAAATAACCAACATCTAGATCAAGGAATGGGTTGGGGATTTTTTTGTACGTGAAAAAATCTTTGTTGGGGATTAGGCACAAATGCACGACATCACATACACTAATCATCTCTGTTTTGGTTTTGCTAAATTTTTTTATAAAATAAAAAGGATAAGGAGTCGTTTTGTACAAAAGATTTGCAAATCAAAACCTGAAGAGGGATCAAATATACCGATACAAAGGGATATATAAGTCAGCAAGTGATATACTCAATCCACATCAAGTATATCTGGGTTTATATAACGGTACAATTCCACCGAGTGATCGACTTACAGTATAATTCCGATCTTAACCCCTTAAGACAGATCTCCAAACATAAAGACAACTTTGTCCGGGTGTTTCAGTCCACATATCACCCATTGGTAAGTATTTTGTTTTCATATCGTCAGACCATTGGTACACTGTTTCCCGCGTTTTCGCCATTCAAGCTCCCTCAATCTCAATCCCGCCCATTCAAATCCCACTCCTTCACCAATTTTCCACCCCATCGACTAGCACAAATTTTTCCCTGCTCTTAGTTAAAGACCAACAATTTGATTTATCGACGTGAAATCCCAGTCTCTGTGAACATAAAAAACGCCGCGCACTGATGTCACACACTGTGCATTTCCGAGATTTCCCATTTGTTGTGAATTTCCCGAGTGGAACAAATTTTTTCTAACCTGAAAACGTTAGCAAATTATTTGGGCATTGAAATAAGCACATTACATGAGCGGTCGTATATCACACCATTGAGAGTCCATGTGGTAATATCTATTCACTGAAGTCATTCAACGCAATCATTCACTGAAGCCCATTCGAAATCCATTTGGAATCCACTCACTTCAATTCACTCAACCGGAAACAGTGGCCTACTGACATTATATGATAAGATACACCCGTTTCATCCACTCACCTACTGACCTCTACCTTTCCAGTTATCCATATCAACTTTCTAGCATCACAAATTTCGCAAGACCTTTCCCAAGAAATAACCCCAGAACTCACCACACTAAACTGCATAACACAATGTCAAAATTGGCAAGCCATTTCTACGGCTTGAACTCTGTAGAGACTGCCGAACCTTCACAAGTCAAGGACTTTGTCAAGTCCCACGGCGGACACACTGTGATCTCGTCGATATTGTTGGCCAACAACGGTATCGCTGCCGTAAAAGAGATCAGATCCATAAGAAAATGGGCCTACGAGACGTTTGGCAACGAAAGAGCTATCAAATTCGTCGCCATGGCCACCCCGGAGGACTTGGAAGCCAATTCCGAGTACGTGAGAATGGCAGACCAGTTTGTCGAAGTTCCGGGTGGAACGAACAACAACAACTATGCGAACGTTGAGTTGATTGTCGAAATTGCAGAGCGTACTAACGTTGATGCTGTCTGGGCCGGCTGGGGCCACGCCTCGGAGAACCCGATGTTGCCCGAGATGTTGGCTGCGTCGCCGAGAAAAGTGGTGTTCATTGGGCCTCCTGGCTCCGCCATGCGGTCATTGGGTGACAAGATTTCGTCCACGATCGTTGCGCAGCACGCAAAGGTTCCCTGTATTCCCTGGTCCGGAACCGGTGTCGATGAGGTGCAGATCGACCCCGAGACCAATTTGGTGTCTGTGAGCGACAACATCTACGCCAAAGGGTGCTGTACGGGCCCAGAGGACGGTCTTATCAAGGCCAAGCAGATCGGATTCCCGGTCATGATCAAGGCTTCCGAAGGTGGAGGTGGTAAAGGTATCCGTAAGGTGGACGACGAAAAAAATTTCGCGGCTTTGTACCAGCAGGCTGCGAACGAGATCCCCGGCTCGCCAATCTTCATCATGAAGTTGGCTGGCAGCGCAAGGCATTTGGAGGTGCAGTTGTTGGCCGACCAGTACGGGACCAACATCTCGTTGTTCGGCAGAGACTGTTCTGTGCAGAGAAGACACCAGAAGATCATCGAAGAAGCCCCAGTGACCATTGCCAAGCAAGAGACCTTCAGAGAGATGGAGAAGGCTGCTGTCAGATTGGGTGAATTGGTCGGTTACGTCAGTGCCGGAACCGTGGAGTACCTTTATTCGCACAGCGATGACAAGTTCTACTTCTTGGAGTTGAACCCGAGATTGCAGGTGGAACATCCCACCACGGAGATGGTCACCGGAGTCAACTTGCCCTCTGCGCAGTTGCAGATCGCCATGGGTATCCCGATGCACAGAATCAGAGATATTAGATTGTACTACGGCGTAGATCCACATACTGAGACTCCTATCGACTTCGAGTTTAACTCAGCTGAGTCTGCCAAATCCCAGAGAAGACCGATTCCAAAAGGGCACTGTACTGCGTGCCGTATCACCTCCGAGGACCCGGGCGAAGGTTTCAAGCCTTCTGGAGGTTCTTTGCACGAGTTGAACTTCAGATCCTCGTCTAATGTCTGGGGATACTTCTCTGTAGCCAACAAGTCGTCGATCCACTCATACTCTGACTCGCAATTCGGCCACATCTTTGCCTTCGGCGAGAACAGACAGGCCTCGAGAAAACACATGGTGGTAGCGTTGAAGGAGTTGTCCATCCGTGGAGATTTCAGAACTACGGTTGAGTACTTGATCAAGTTGTTGGAAACTCCAGACTTCGAAGAAAACACCATCACCACAGGCTGGTTGGACGAGTTGATCACCAAGAAGTTGACTGCTGAGCGTCCAGATCCAACGATCGCTGTCATCTGTGGAGCTGTTACTAAAGCACATATCGCTGCCGAGAGCGACATTCAGAGCTACTTGCTGTTGTTGGAGAAGGGTCAGGTCTCGGGCAAGGAGTTGTTGAAGACGATTTACCCTGCGGAGTTCATCTACGAGGGCAAGAGATACAAGTTCACTGCAGTCAAGGCAGCCAACAACGCTTACTCGTTGTTCATCAACGGGTCCAGATGCGAAGTCAGTGTCAGAGCGTTGTCTGACGGTGGCTTGTTGATCGCTTTGGGTGGCAGATCGCACTCCATCTACTGGAAAGAGGAAGTTTCTGCAACTAGAATCTCTGTCGACGGAAAAACGTGTTTGTTAGAAGTCGAGAACGACCCTACACAGTTGAGAACGCCTTCTCCTGGTAAATTGATCAAGTATTTGGTTGAAAACGGGGAGCACGTGGAATCTGGCCAGCCGTTTGCTGAAGTGGAAGTCATGAAGATGTGCATGCCCTTGGTGGCCAAAGAGAACGGTATCGTGCAGTTGTTGAAACAGCCGGGCTCTACAGTAGCTGCTGGTGACATCTTGGCCATCTTGGCCTTGGACGACCCATCCAAGGTGAAACATGCATTGCCATACGACGGATCTTTGCCGGATTTGGGCGAGCCGACTATCACCGGCACGAAACCGGCCCACAAGTTCCAGTCGTTGTTGTCGGTGTTGCAGAACATCTTGGACGGCTTTGACAACCAAGTTGTCATGAACGCGACGTTGACGAACTTGATAAACGTCTTGAGAGACCCGGAATTGCCGTATTCGGAGTGGACGACTCAGATCTCGGCTTTGCACTCGAGATTGTCCATCGAATTGGACACACAATTGCAGGAAACTGTCGACAGAGCACATCAGAGAGGCGCACAGTTCCCGGGCAAGCAGATCTTGAAACAGATCAACAGGGTGCTGAAGGAACCGGAAACCGACGCTTTATTCTCGCAAGTGGTAGCCCCATTGGTGAAGATTCTGGAAGACTATTCCAGCGGATTGAGTGCCCACGAGTACAAGGTGATTGCCGGGTTGTTGGAAGAATACTTCCGTGTCGAAAGCCTCTTTGCTGGTGATAACAACAGAGAAGAGGATGTGATTTTGCGCTTGAGAGACGAGAACAGCGCAGACTTGAAAGTTGTCGTGAACACGGTTTTGTCGCACTCGCGTGTCGGGGCCAAGAACAACTTGATCGTGGCCATCTTGGAGATCTACCAGCCGATCTGCCAGAGCTTGGCAGCTGCTTCTGCTGCTTTGAGAGAGCCTTTGAAGCAGATTGTCGACTTGGAATCGAGATCTACTGCTAAAGTGGCCTTGAAAGCCAGAGAGATCTTGATCCAGTGTGCCTTGCCATCGATCAAAGAGAGATCAGACCAGTTGGAGCACATCTTGAAGTCGTCTGTCGTGGACTCGAGCTATGGAAACACCGCTGGCTCTACACACAGATTACCGCAATTTGATGTCATTAAAGATCTCTTTGACTCCAACTACACCGTCTTTGATGTCTTGACACAGTTCTTCCTCCACTCTGATCAGTGGGTTGCTGCTGCGGCGCTGGAAGTATATGTAAGAAGAGCCTACAGAGCGTACTCCGTGAAAGAAGTCATCCACAGACCGTCGTCTGAGTCAGGAGTGGCCCCAATCGTGGAATGGAAGTTCCAGTTGCCTTCTTTGTCCACTGCAGCCTTCAATGCCGTTCCTTCCACGTCGACGACATCGCAGCCGGGCGAGAGAATGAACAGGGCTTTGTCCGTGTCAGACTTGAGTTTCATGATCAACCCGAGCGATTCCCAACCCTTGAGAACAGGTATTTTTGTCTCTAGTCCACATGTAGATGACGCAGATGATGCCTTGCTGAAGGGTTTGGAAGTGATTCCAAAACGTTCAAACTCGCCTTCTGGTCCGGCTCCAAAGAGATCTGGAGATCCTTCGTTCTCGAACTCGTTGTTGACCAACGTTGTCAACATCCACATTGCCGAGACCGATGGCTACGAATCTGAAGAGGAATTGCTCAAGAAGTTGACCTCAATTTTGGGCGAATCGAAGGAAGAATTAGCTGCAGCCTCGATCCGTCGTGTGACGTTCTTGGTAGGCGGCCAGGCCGGTTCGTACCCGAGATACTTTAACTTCAAGGGCCCAGACTACGTAGAAGACAAGGTGATCCGTAACATTGAGCCAGCCTTGGCATTCCAGTTGGAGTTAGGAAGGCTCTCGAACTTCGGCATCAAGCAGATCTTCACCGACAACAGAAACATCCATGTCTATGAGCTGCTCGGCAAGAACTCGTCTGGAGTCGACAAGAGATACTTCACCAGAGGTATTATCAGAACCGGAAGAATCAGAGAAGACATCACGACGCCTGAATATTTGACCTCTGAGGCCAACAGGTTGATGTCGGACATTTTGGACGCCTTGGAGCTTTTGGACACATCCAACACAGACTTGAACCATATCTTTATCAACTTTGCAGCTGTGTTCCAGGTCACTCCAGAAGATGTGGAGGCCGCTTTTGGCGGGTTCTTGGAGAGGTTTGGGCGCAGATTGTGGAGATTGAGAGTCACTGCTGCCGAGATCAGAATCATGTGCACAGATCCGAAATCCGGAGTTCCTTTCCCATTGCGTGCCATGATCAACAACGTCTCTGGCTACGTAGTCAAGTCCGAGATGTACATCGAAGTCAAGAATGCACAAGGCGATTGGGTGTTCAAATCCTATGGAAACCCGGGTGCCATGCACTTGAGACCTATCTCGACTCCATATCCAACCAAGGAATGGTTGCAACCTAAACGTTACAAGGCCCATGTCATGGGCACGACATATGTCTACGATTTCCCAGAATTGTTCCGTCAAGCCACCATCAACGAGTGGGAGAAGAGAGGTGACAAGGCCAAGATGCCCGATGATTTCTTCACTTTCAACGAGTTGATCATTGATGATGCCGGAGAATTCACCGAAGTCACAAGAGAACCAGGAGCCAACAATGTCGGGATGGTGGCCTTCAAAGTGACTACCAAGACACCTGAGTATCCACGTGGCCGTCAATTCATCATTGTCGCCAACGATATCACCTTCAAAATCGGTTCTTTCGGTCCTAGAGAAGATGCCTACTTCAACAGTGCGACCGAATTGGCCAGAAAATTGGGAATTCCAAGAATCTACCTCTCGGCCAACTCTGGTGCCAGAATTGGTGTTGCTGAAGAGTTGTTGCCGTATTACCAGGTCGCCTGGAACGAGGAGGGCAAGCCTGAAAAGGGTTTCCAGTACTTGTACTTGACGAGCTCTGGTATTGAAGAGTTGACCAAGGACGGTAAGCTGAAATCTGTAATCACCGAGAGAACCGTAGAGAACGGCGAAGAACGTCACGTGATCAAGGCCATTGTTGGGGCTGAAGACGGATTGGGAGTCGAATGTTTGAGAGGTTCCGGTTTGATTGCCGGTGCCACTTCGAGAGCTTACAAAGACATCTTCACCTTGACTTTGGTCACCTGTAGATCTGTAGGAATTGGAGCCTATTTGGTCAGATTGGGCCAAAGAGCCATCCAAATCGAGGGCCAGCCGATCATTTTGACCGGTGCTCCATCGATCAACAAGATCTTGGGTAAGGAAATCTACTCCTCGAACTTGCAATTGGGTGGTACCCAGATTATGTACAAGAACGGTGTCTCGCATTTGACTGCCTCTGACGATTTGGAGGGTGTTAAGAAGATCATGAACTGGTTGTCTTATATTCCTGCCAAACGTGGCTTGCCAGTGCCAATTTTGGAGTCCTTAGAGGACCCGTGGGACAGAGATGTCGGATTTGTGCCTGTCAGAAACGAGCCGTACGATGTCAGATGGTTGATTGGCGGCCGTGAATTGGAAGAGGGCGGATTCGAGAGCGGTTTGTTCGACAAAGGCTCGTTCACCGAGACTTTGGGCGGATGGGCTCGTGGTGTAGTTGTAGGAAGAGCGCGTCTTGGAGGAATCCCAATGGGTGTCATTGGTGTTGAGACGAGGATGGTTGAGAACTTGCTTCCAGCTGACCCTGCCAACCCTAAATCTACCGAGATGTTGATCCAGGAAGCCGGCCAAGTCTGGCATCCAAACTCGGCTTTCAAGACCGCTCAGGCCATCAACGATTTCAACCACGGTGAACAGTTGCCTTTGATGATCTTGGCCAACTGGAGAGGTTTCTCCGGTGGTCAGAGAGACATGTTCAACGAGATCTTGAAATACGGTTCGTACATTGTCGATGCCCTTGTAGATTACAAGCAGCCGATCATTACGTACATTCCACCAACTGGTGAATTGAGAGGTGGTTCGTGGGTTGTTGTTGACCCAACCATCAACGCCGAGATGATGGAGATGTACGCAGACGTAGACTCCAGAGCCGGTGTCTTGGAGCCAGATGGAATGGTTGGTATCAAGTACAGACGTGACAAGTTGTTGAAGACCATGGAGCGTTTGGACAAGACATATGGTGACTTGAAGAAGAAATTGGCCTCTACAGAGTTGTCTGCCGAGGAACATGCCCAAGTCGCTAAACAGCTAGCTCTGAGAGAGAAGCTGTTGTTGCCAATCTATGCACAGATCTCTGTGCAGTTTGCCGACTTGCACGACAGATCTGGACGTATGATGGCCAAGGGTGTCATTACAAACGAAGTAGAATGGACAAATGCCCGTCGTTTCTTCTTCTGGCGTATGCGTCGTAGATTGAACGAGGAGTACTTGTTCAAGAGAATCGGGGACGTCTTGGAGGACTCGACCAGATTGGAGAAAGTCGCCAGAGTCAAATCCTGGTTCCCATCGAGTGTCGACTACGAAAACGACCAAGAAGTTGCCACTTTTATCGAGACTAACCACCACCAGTTCTTGGACAACATCAAGTCCTTGAAGGAGAACGCCATCAAACAGAAACTTGCCCTGTTGATCAGATCCGACTTGAAGTCTGCTGCCGGGGGATTGGCAGAGATTATCAGCTTGCTTCCACAAGAAGAGAAGGATATCTTGATCAATTCGCTCAAATAAGGGTAAAAGGACATACAAGAAGAGCACACACACATTTATTGACACTATTTTTATCACCCCCTTTTTATTGATGCACCTGACGTTGTATGCAAATTATTTTTCGTTGATGCCTTGATTTTTATATACTTGTTGGATTTCACACTGCACGCACCGAGACTAGTGGATTGGACTCTTGCGTGTGAGGTAATAAACTATGAGATCAATGAGATCTATTCAATTAATTTTTTTATTGTAGGTATCCCTAATTTTTTCCTTCCACAAAACAAAAAACTGATGCGGCTCATTTGAATCGACATTAGATCATAGCGCTCATCAGGTGTAGACAAAGGAACAGATGAGAGCGCCACAATTCAACCGATTATTGATAGTAGTGCTGATAACGATCGCAGTCGTATTTGGTGCTCCCGTCCCGGAGAAGGCGTCTACAGAGACTGCCAGGTACTTGATCAAGATGCGCACAGTGAAGACTTTGGAGATGCTCTTGGAGCAAGACGACAAGTTGAAATCTGATCACCATTTGAGAGATTGTATGCTCAAGAAGTTCAGATTCGGGGACTTTGAACTGTTCAGCGGAGAATTCACGAGAGAATTCATACAGCAATTGCAAAGCAATCCTCTTGTGAGTGAGATAACCCCTGATGTCGTGGTGCAGCTGTCTGAGATTGTGGTGCAAGACGATGCCCCTAGACACTTGGCTCGTTTATCACAGAGGGACCAAATATCCCACGACCAAGAGTTTCTCTACCACTATGACTCTGAAGAGCAAGGCGAAGGGGTCATTGCGTATGTGTTGGACACCGGGGTCATGGTGGACCATCCAGAATTCGAGGATCGACTGTCCTTTGGCGCTGATTTCAGCGGATTCGGGGAAGCAGATGTACAGGGCCACGGGACACATGTTGCAGGAGTCATTGGCTCGGAGAAGTTTGGTGTTGCGAAGAAAGTTGACATTGTGTCGGTGAAAGTGTTGGGTAACAACGGCAGTGGCTCGCTCACTTCAGTTCTCGAAGGTATAGAATTTGCTGTGCAAGACATGATGGAGAAGAACAAGAGGGGTGTCGGGAACCTTTCTCTTGGAGCACAGAAAAACAGTGTGTTGAACGATGCCATAAGACTGGCTCACCATGCTGGGTTGGTCATGGTGGTTGCGGCAGGAAACTCCAACACAGATGCGTGCTTCGATTCACCGCTGTCGTCTCCGTACGCCATTACAGTTGGTGCGATAGATGATAGAAACGACCAAATTGCCCCGTTTTCCAATTGGGGCGAATGCGTGGACATTTTCAGCCCAGGAGTCTATGTGGAGAGCTTGTACAACCACAATGTGCATTCATCTATATTGATGAGCGGCACATCTATGTCTTCGCCGAGTGTTACAGGGTTGGTTGCGATCTTATTGGGCAAAGGAGTCAGGCCGGCAAATATCGTGCAAGAATTGCACGAGTTGAGCATCTCTGGGGCCCTAGATGAGACACAGGTACAGGACAGACCAGGTACCCCTAACCGGGTTTTGTATAACGGAGTTTCCGAATAGGGTAATAGATTTTCTTCTGCGCAAAATCCGACCTAACACCGACGAGCTAACCCCGGAGCGTGCGTCTAAAAAATTCTGTGTGGCTCTGCGCCTCCACCCGATGGGGGTGGAGGATCGCAAGAGCACTCTAAGGTTAGTCAATGCCGAGGGCTTAGTGACATGTGGGAGGGGAGAGAAAAGCAGAGAATGGGTCCGATCAGGATCTGGCCAGACTCTGCTCATCGTATGGTCGGTCGCAGTCGGTGTTAGCGGTCAGATCTGGACTTGGATCAAAGTCGCCGGTGTACAGCCAAATCGGCTAAAGGCCGTGCTCTTTGCCGACCAGCAATTCAGATATCACCGTTCCAGAGCACAATCCGGTATACACCAACTATACACCAACTATACACGCACTGTACTCAGTGCACTCAGTACACTCACATCCCGAAACAAATTGACTAATTCTCCACTACTTACTAATCATTTACCAAAATCTCTCAGCCGGCCAAGTGCATAAATAAACACCACAGATATTTCATGTAGGAAAATTTTTTTTCACACAGTTAGCTAGTTAAAAGACACGCTATTGACGTTTCAAGAACCTTGTACAACTCACTTGATCTCGCCATCACACCTAATTGACACCGTATTTGGAACCAGCATCCCGGATTCAATGTCGTCAAATAGCAGCGCGTCGTCTCTTGAAGACCAAGTATACTCTCCAGCGGTGTTAGAGGAAGAGCATGAGCCCCGCAGCAGAAGAGGCTCCCAGAGAAGATTGTCCTTGAACAGGACACTGTCGAACCTGACATCCAACTCCAAATACATCGAGGAGGAACTGTACCCGGGATTGGACGAAAATGAGATTGAAATAAAGAGAACAGAGACCCGTACGACGATTTTGAACACCTTGGCCGACAGAAACCGTGAATATGAGCAAGAAAGTGACGTGGAAAACGGTCTCTCGCGGACCGTGAGCAAGAGCTATCACAACGAGACTCAGGAAAATGCCTTGCCGACACTCCAGGATGGTCGAGAGTTCGAAGAGATCGATCCCGAGTTGGTGACGTGGGACTCTGAGGACGATTTGGCGAATCCGAGAAACTGGTCCAACAAGAAGAAGTGGTATATCACCTCGATCGTGTCCATGTACACGTTGCTTGCGCCGTTTGCTTCTTCTATGATGTCGCCGGCTGCTGCAGAGATTTCGCTGGATTTCGGCATCACCAACCCCACTGTGGAGCTGTTGTTGATCTCTATTTTCCTCGTGGGCTTGCTGTTGGGTCCCTTGTTCACTGCGCCGATCAGTGAGATGTACGGCCGTCGTATCGTGTTGACGGTCTCCATCTGGATCCAGTTCGCCTTCAACTTGGGATGTGCCTTGGCGCAGAACACGCTGCAGATGTGTGTGTTCAGATTCCTTGCCGGGTTGTTTGGCAGTGCTCCTTTGAGTATTGGAGCTGGCTGTCTCGGAGATATGTTCACCGATAGGCAGAGAAACAGGGCCATTGCGCTTTACTCGTTGGGTCCTACTGTGGGTCCTAATGTCTCGCCTATCATTGCCGGGTTTATGTTGAGCAACAAGTCGTTGACGTGGAGATGGCCATTGTACGTTTTGGCCATTTTCAACGGTGTTGTTGCCCTGTGGGGAACTATTTGCATGCGGGAGACGTATGCCCCAAAGATCTTGCACGACAAGGCAAAGAGATTGAGAAAAGAGACTCAGAACGACAATTTGCACACCATTTACGAGGTTGTAGACGGGGAAACCGTCGTTGGAAAGTTCTATCTCAACATCATGAGACCGCTCAAATTGTTGCTGACCAACCCGATGGTGTTCGGATTGGGTCTTTTCATGGCCATCTGTTACGGATGCTTGTATCTCTTGATCGTGACGTTCCCAACGACCTGGTCCCAGTTGTACGGATTTGGAGATGGCATCAGTGGGCTCATGTACTGTTCGTTGTTGATCGGATACATGCTCGGAATTGTGTTCTTCACCATGCTGATCGAAAAGACATATCCGAAGATGATTGCCAAGAACAACGGTGTCGCAAAGCCGGAGTACAGATTGCCTTTCTTGTTGGCCAGTGGGGTGTTGTGTCCTATCGGCTTGTTCTGGTACGGATGGTCTGCCGATAAGAAGATTCACTGGATTATGCCCTCGTTAGGAGCTGCTATTTTCGCCTTTGGGCTTATTGCCGTGTTCCAGACCATCCAGAACTACCTTATCGACATGAACCCGAGATTTTCCGCCTCTTCTATCGCTGCAGGTGCATTTTTCAGATCCATGATGGGATTTCTGTTCCCGTTGTTCATCAGCAAGATGATCACAAACTTGGGCTACGGTTGGTCTTTTTCGTTGTTCGGATTCATCGGCTTGGCTGCAGGTATTCCTTTCCCGTTGTTTGTCATTTACAAAGGTGAAGGCTTGAGATTGTGGGCCAACAAGAGAATGGAGAGAGAACAGGCCAAGAGAGACGCAAAGAATTACGACAGATTGCAAAAAAGATTACTGGCAAAACTGGCCAAGGAGGAAGTCAAGAGAGACAATTCCAGTGGCTCCTCCGCTTAAAACGTTCTAGATAACCATTGCTCATCATACCTATATACTTTCAAACCTTGCTTAATTTGTACAAAAAAACCCCTAAAATAAGATGAAAAATTTCCTGTTTTGAACATTGTTACTACAGCTCGGAGAATACATGTAACTGAAGTACGAAGCTGTTACAAGCGAAATAAAAAAGTACTGAGACATACAAGAATGTTTCTTGAGTGCTGCTCTGCCAACCCAGTCTGCTGGTGGGAAACCTTCCACTTTGGTAAAACTCAATTTCCGCCAAGGTAAAAGGGAAACTGGTTTATGGGATGAGCACATTAAAGAACGACACAAATACCGCTAACAAGTTGATAATTTGGGATTCTGAAAATGACCCTGTAAATCCACAGAGCTGGTCCACTATCAAAAACGCTGTCATAGATTTGTTTTACGTATTGGTGGGAAAATTTGCGTCATCTATGACGGTCCCAGATGCAGCAGCTATTTTCGTCGACTTCGGAGTCGCAAATTCCACAGTACAGCTGTTGCTGGTCTCGATTTTCTTCTCGGCTATCTGTCAGGTCCTCTGTTCTTGGCTCTTTTGAGTGGTTTGTATGGTCGTCAGAAACCAATGATCAAACACCCCCAATTGATCTAGAGAGAAAAAAATAAAATATTATATAAGTCTTGCTTAACAATATTTATCATCTATATACTGTTTGTCAACCGCGATTGAGTCAATCAGGTCCAGTCAGGAGTTGACTTGGGAAGAGACAAACAAGGAAGAGTGTCAGTCAAAGCGCATTCTGTCATCATTCCCAATAGTCCAACAATAATGTCAATCAGTTCTTCATCTCAGTCATCAGTCGTTTATCAGCTTCCTTCCTTCCTAGGTTGTGTCAGCTGCATCCATCGTTCTCAGAGGTTTGAGCGGGCAAATGAAGTGGGATGTGAACAGTGAGTTGGGCATCTGAACCAGCAGAGCCAATGTCAAAGGGGATATCATCTTATTGAAGGTGTAAATAGGGGATACCAGCGTACAGGGGGCATCAAATGGGGTACCAGTGGCATCAAAAGGGATACCAGCAAACAAAAGGCGTCACAGTGTCAAAGGCAATGGCAGCACCAAGCTATGAACTTGTGCTGTAACAGTCAGTATTTTTCAAAAGGAAACGATGTTTGTTGTCACCGATGGGAATTGTATGAAACCAACGCAAAATTTCGCATTGTCAATGTGAGGTAGGTGAGTATTTTGAGATGAGGTTGAGACTCGTCGTAGACTTGTAACAATGTCATAGAAGACCTGAAGGTAGTCGCCATAAAAGATACAGCAACCGTTGCGACACAGACTTTCCCAAATTAAGGTCAAACGAGTCCCGGTATTTGATGTTCGTCTCGACTCGTCAGTCGAGATGCAGCACTCGGCACATCAGTGGCCGCTGATGTGCGAGGCTGTACAATTGTGGGTACTCATCTCACTTCAACAAGAGTTGGTCACGTCACTTCAGCTGTTGCACCCCTTTCTGACGCACCATTAGGCTTCTAGACAGAGTCTTTCAGTGTTCTGAGCAGATCACTGTAGTTATACAAAGACTCTTGGTTCTTCTGACGCTTGGTTTCCTGGTTTCGGTTTCCCCAAGATCAGAGCAAGTCCGGCTCTGGAGTTTGAACCCCCTAGGGACGAACGAGATTCTCAATTCCTCTTCAACTTTCACTTCTTTCTTGTCTTCTTTCTGTGCTTCACACTTCATTATAGCACTTTCCCATAACCGAGAGAGCTGTTTTCGGTCTGCTTCTTTCTCGTCGGTGTCGATGATGTCAAACTCTTTTCTGTTCATCATCGTAAACTTAGCTAAAGGCACTACACCGTTCCTCTGATTGGAGTCAGGAGGAACATTTTCGTCGTGGTGCGTCTTTTCAGCTTCTGCCTTAGCTAACATTTCGTTTCTTCCATTACCAATGCCTGGATTCGAGACCCTCAGGTTCTCGTACTGCTCTATGGCGCCTGTCATCATGTCGCAGAACTTCTTTCTCTTTTCTTCATTGTCCCGTTTGTCGTTTTGAGCTGGGTGATTCACGTCATTGCGGGAGATCGGGACCGGTGCACTTGGCAATGGTAGTCCAAAGTTGATCATCCGCTCGTCAATGCGGGTAATAATCACAGTACAATCGCTGCAATCATCGGGACTCTCATCGGTGATTTCACCGGCACTTTTTCCGATGCCACTGGAAAGCTCAGCGGCTTCTTCTAATTGCGAGTCCAATGGTTTGTCAGCTTTTGTCCCAGCATCCAACAACGTTGGGTCAAGAGGCAAGGTGGCATACAAAATCTCCCTTTCAAGTACCTCAGCATATGCTCTGGCCTTCATCATGTCTATCAAGGCCCTTGTACCTGCATCAAAAACAGCAGCCATCTCTTCAATTTCAATCATATCAACACCATCTTCGAGCATCAGCAAGACAATTTCAGTGTTCTTGATCCTATTATCAATCTCCTTCACAAGGTACCCATACTCATAAATGAGATGGTCCAAGTTGGCACTTCCTCTGGAGCACAACCTGCGCACAGCAACACCAGTTCCGTTGAACTCACGATCGAGTATGGCAACAATCATGCTGCTGACCTTAGCCAGCATCGCATGGACTTCAAGAGTAGTCACGGTCTCACCTTCAAAAAAGCGAATCAGTGTGTTCACATCGACATAGACATCATACCACGATTCTTGGTAATCCTTGATGGACATTAACATCTCGAGGTGCTGGAATCCGAGTCCTGTCCTCTCCGACATCAGTTTTGGACAAAGATGCCGGCAGAGTACCACAGAGAGATAGTTTTCTCTGGGATCTGGAAAGTGGTCCAATTCTTCTTCAACATTTGGAACCTTTTGATCTTCTGCGTCTTCCTCACTCATTTCTTCCTGCCAAGTTTCTTCTGAGACATCATTACATTCTTCCTGGCCATCATCTTCTGCTTCTCTATCCATCATTGAAGCCCATTCAATTATAGCCTCATTCTGCTCTTTGGCCTCACTAGCGTCTTGTGACCTCTCTATACCGAGTATTCTCAATATTTCATCGAACAGTTTCTCTCGGTCATCTTCTTCTGCTTCGCTAGGATCTTCTGAAAAGGTTCGTTCACCTGCTGGATCATCCTGTTCATCTGCGTTCTCGTTAGTATCTTTTGATGTATCCAGTTCACTGGAATGTTCATCCTGGTCATCTGCCTCTTCTCTTCCACAATCATCTTTCAAAGCAACCACTTCACCGAATATTTCCGCGAATATTTCATCAAATGACACATCTTTGCCAACTTCATCTTTGGTTTCGACAGCATTCTTTACCAGTTCATCAAATGACTCATCCTGTTCTTCTGCCCCACCAACATTCTTCAAAGTGACCAGCTCACTACAAGGTTCAACCCAGTCTTCACTGTTTGTGACCACCTCACCGAATTCTTCTAACAGCTCAGCAATAAGTTTATCAAACAACTCATTCTGGTCATCTTCTGGTTTGCTAGAATCCTTCAGTGTAACCTCTTCATCGGAATCAAACACTTGATCTAGAAGCTTATCTTGGTCCTCTCCGTCTTCTGTTTCGATGGCATCTTCTGAGACATCCAGTTCACCAAAATACTCAGCGAGTATCTCATCCAACCCGTCATGCTGTTCAACTTCTGCTTCTGGTGCTGCTTCGCTCTCATCTATCAAGGTTTCCAAGTCATCGAAATATTCGTTCCATTGATCTCCCTCAAAGTGTGTTTCTGGTTCTTCTCCGAAAGGATCTAAGAGACAGACCGATTTGTTCACAATCAATACCTTTCTTACATCAATTTCACGCTGGATAGCCTCAATCTCTCGGCCCAATTCCCAGAGAGTCTTCTTTGCTAAGCGAGATGCGACTGTCTCAATAGCTCTTACATCTGCTTCGCTGACCCATACGGCTGCGGTTAGAGTAACCTGTGCATACACTAATTTTTCCTGGACATCTTCTGCTTTGTTGAGATCCGTATCTTGCTCAGTGGACAATTCTTGGTGACCTTTGGCCGATCTTTGACCGAGCTCCTCCATTGAGATACGTTGCATTTCTTCCCACGATTTGTCAAGAAAAGCGTCATCTTGGTCGTATACTTGTTCTTTGCCAGCATTCTCTGAAGCTTCTCTAGCAGCTCTTTTCAGTTGAAAGCGCACTTTTCTTTGTTCATCTTCACCAGTAATTTTCAAAGTGAGTTCGATGAACAGTTCTTTCCTGTCAGCTGTAGCTGATTTGCCGTTGATCGCAGCTCTTAAAGCTCTCAGCCACATGTATTTTTCACGAAACTCCCTCCTGTACAAGGGAATCAACACCCTGTTGAAAGCTTCCACTTGTTCTTCATTAGTACATCTAGCCCGCAGTTCTCGGCATCTTTGAATCTTCTCCTTCAGTGCTGCATTCTTGAGATGGAACCAAGGTCTTTCAAGAAAGTGTTCTTCCTGGTGAATGGCTGGATCACCGAGCGTAGCATATGAAACGTACTCTTCCAATTTGCATCTCTTATTCTTCCTTCCTGATTGATACATCCTGTCCCACGGGTTTGCAAGAAAAGTTGACAACCACAGACTTGATTTAACTGGATCCCTTACACCCTCCATCTGACTCACAATAATTGGAACAGCCTTTGATGGAGCATTATTTTTTGTCGATTCAATCACAGTTTCGGATCCACCCTCGATTTTTGGTTCTGCGGTCTTGTTCTCATTGGCTCTGGTTTTGGAACTCTGTAACAAGGGGAAGGAGCAGTGCTCATCAGCCAGGCATTTTGAGGGGTCCCAGGAGGTGCGCACCAATTCTGAACTATCGACACTGAAAATGCGCTCATTTTGATTGACTGATTGAGATTGGGTTGCTTGAGCTCCACTGACACTGGTGCTCAGCAATTCGCCGACGCCATTGTAGGCTGCGCCGTCTGCCTTATTTTCCGGCCCATCGCAAAACTCAGGTGAAGTTGGAGTTGGAGCGTTTGGGCAAATAATTTTATCGTTGGATTCAGGAGCATCAGGGGAACTGACTTCTTCAGTTGGCGTTTTCCGTGAATGGGAGCGTCTTCCCAGTCTCGTAGAGATGAGCGCTGGGATTGAAGAAATATTGTTGTTTTGGTCGAGCTCAATTCCCGCACCTGAGGTGGCTTTATTTTCCATGTTAAGTGACTTCCCAGAAGGCATCATTTTAGTTGTTGATGACTTTTGAGTTGTTGTAGGTTCTTTCTATCAGTACTAGGCTTCAAATTGGACTCTCTATAGTCGGATTCAAAGCGTAATTTGTAACTGGATGTAGTAGATATATAACCAAATAAAATAAGTAAAAGGGGGATTTTTATATTTTTGGTATTTCGCTTTTGTTCCAACCACAAAAAGGGGGTTTTTTTCTAATGGGATACCTTGATAGGAAATCCCGATATTGGCAGCCCCTGTGTTAACATTGGGTCTACGCGCACTACTATTTTGTGTTTGGGCGTATGTCTGGACGAGCCCACAGTGATACATGAATATGGAGCTGAAACGTACTACATCCTACTACAGTGATCCAATGTAGCCTGTAATGACGCGAAATGGATCATTCTCATATTTTTGCACCACATTGTCTCTCAAGACTTGATGTGTTAAGCCATAACCTCCACTCCATTTCCTGTTTGGCGCCCAGAGAAGAAGATCATTACCGGGACTAAGAATATCCCACAAGCCCTTGCCATTTGAAGACCGAAAACCAGCCTCAAGCTGTGTGCCACGAAACCTACTTGAATAGATAATGCTGGGACCTCGTTCTCGAAATACTTCACCAAGTTCAAAGCCGGATCACTTCTTAAGTCTATCATCACGATCCAGGCTGGGATTTGGAAGATTAAAAAGAGCAGAACACTCATCAAATAACGCCGTGTTGCTTTTGAACTCGTGTAAAAGTTCTTATCAGTTGAAGGGATGACAAGGGGAAGAAAGCTGAAAAAATCCAACACTGGCATGAACAGAGCTAACACCCTTCTTACCGTCTTGATGCGTTCAAAACTCTCAAAGTAATCGGAAAGGATCTTGATGAGAAGTGCCCTTCTCACGAGACTCTCTTGTCTCAATGTCGCAAGTTGGTCATGGGATTCCTCTACAATAGCCGCAGCAAACTGGATTAAACCAGCCAAGAACCGCGCAAACTCTTGACGCCGTAATTGATCTTCTCTTTTGAGTTTCCCCAAAGCGTCTCTTGGCTCATAGTCCAAAACATTGTGGATGGGCAGAGATTCCATCAACGTCATAAAGAAGTCATTTTCTTGTGACTTTCCATACAACAGGTAGACGTCCTCTTTACTACCTTCAAATTTAGTCTTGTCCCAGAGGCTGATGAGCGATCTGTTTGAAAACTCGTTCAGCTGGATATTGACATACAAAGAAAAGTCTTGTATCTGGGAAACGTAGCCAAAGTCTCTGTAAAAAGATAACGACGTCAAATCGTTCACAGTTGCATTATCCCCCAAAGTAACCATAGAGTCATCTTTATGATGAAAAGTTTGAGCATACAACTCGCGAAACCATTCAAGGTCTTCTTGTTCAGCGTTTGGGAGGTTTGAACTGAGATCCATATCCATGACAAAGAAATACGAGTCTTGTTCAAACATTTCACTCACCGCGTAAATGTCCAGTACCGTCATCATCAAGATGGAGATGAGAAGGATCAAACTTATGTAACCAACAAACATCTCAGGAGCTTTGCTTACTTGTAGTCGATTGCGGTCTAACGTTATCTAAGATGAAGTTGTTTCTAACTGAATTTATATGATTAGTATTTCGAATAGTTTTATAGAGTGGCACTTTTTGGTCTGTGTGCCATTTTAGTCTGCTAGCCCCTCGGAAAAAAAAGGGATAATTTTCAACAGATTACACTGCACAAGTCAAAGTACAATTTAAGCGTTCAAAAGATCCTGGGACTCCGGTTGTTGTAACAACGAAGACTCTTCATCGATCTCGGCCGATTTGGGCGTCTTTTGGTCTCTTTTGATCAACAAGGTCGCCAGCCACGTCAACAAAATACCAGATAGAGCCCATACAACTGTACATATGAAACCTTTTCTGAAAACGGGCTTCTCTCTGGTATCCCAGGCCCAAACCGGGTAGATCAGGTAGATCAAGTAATCAAAAGAGTTGGTCAAAACTACGAGGAAATGTCTCTTGTGGTCGTGAGCAGCCAAAGTACGGTTCAACCACGACAACATTACAGGAGAGGCAAACTCCAAGACTCCAAACAGCACATAACAGGTCCAGTGCAACCACTGTGGGATGTACCAGTGCACTAAGAGCAAAGATGCAATGATATAGATGGAGAAAAACAGGTACATCAATTTTGAGGACAACTTTCCATGGGATCTGTCGTTCAACACCGAGACTCCTAATGTGATCAAGATAGACACCCCACTGGTGATGGAGGGGAAGTAGTTATAGTACTCACTAGGGAGATTCAAGTCGTATTTAATCCAGGACGACACTACGATTGTCTCTGACGCATACGAGGCGTTTCTGATCAGGGCAAACAACAAGGGAAACACGATCCAGTGCCACGAGTTGAAGTAGTTTGTAAACGAGGCATGTGACTTGATCTTGCCGTAATTTGAGACGCTCGGCTTGGAATGTAGTCTCGCCACTGCGACCTCCTTATCAGAGTCGTTGAAATACCAACACAGATCCAAATTGTCCTTGTCAGGCAAACCTGGACTCATTATGAAGGTGTAAAATGCAATTGGAATAGACACGAGCAGATCGAGCAAGAAAAGCATCTGGAAGTGCTCGATCTTTCCGTTCAACGTCCAGCCCTTTTGCAAGATCAACTGCTGTAATGCTCCAGTGATCATGGTGCCTATAGTACCGCTAATGTTGAACAACAGCTGGCGCTTGTTGGTCTCCTGGGAATCGTAGAAAGTGCCGATTATATACACCATCGAGGGGAAAAATCCCAGTTCTAAGAACCCCACGAGGAATCTCAAATAGTATACTTGCTGTATAGTGGTACACAAACACATTAGCACCGTGCTAAGCGACCACAGGAGCTCGAGAAACCCGAGATAGTACTTGACACGGAACTTTGTCAAGAGATACTTGGACGGGAAGCCGCCGATCAAGTATCCGATGAAGAAATGCGCTTGCATGACATTGAACTCGTTCTTGTCCATTTTGTAATGCTCAGACATCCCGTTCAAGAACAGGGTGGACATGTTTTTGGCGTTCAAGTTCTTGATGAAGTAGCCCAACATGGCCGAAGATAAGAGCGCTCCGTCCAATTTGAGCATATATTTCTGTTCTGCGGTGCTTTTGTTCGGATACAGCCATCTCAAGAGACTTATGAATGTTCCAGCCATGGTTTGTGTTTCCAAGTCGTTTCAGATGAGTTAAAGCATCAACCTATGGATGTCGGATTTGGTACTTTATATAGATCTTGATCTGGGGAAAAAAAATTAATTTTTCAAAGCCACAGCGATTTATCGAGACATGATTTACGATAACAAATCTATACACAATTTTGACACAACTCTGGATTTCAACTGCTGATCGTGAGCTCTTTCATCAATTCGTCGTCTTCTTGGTTCAAATGCAACGGGAACAGCAAGTTCTCTCTGTGTACAACGTATTCTGTATCGGCCGAAGTGCCCAAGATGCTAAATATTTCATCACTCTTTTTGGACTTGATTTTTTCAATCTCTGCCGAAGTGTAATTTGGTCTCAGCTTCCCGACTTCGACAATCGGCTTAGACTCATCCAATTCGTCGGATTTGGCAGCCCTGGACCCTAATTTCAAAGATACGCATTCTAATTCATGGAAAGTGCCCTCGACGGATATAATCCCCGCTGGCAAGAGTCCCAGCTTGTTCTTCCTGGTCAATGCGCGATAACAGCCGAGATCGATGATAATGGATCCCGCGGGCTTCAAGCCGTGCAAGAGCCAGAACTCTTTACGTTTTACCGCAGTCAGCTGTGAGGCCAAGAATCTAGTATGCATAGGAATGCCCTGCTGGATCATTCTGTCGTGCTCAATTTTGTTCATCTGCAAAAATTCCTCTTCAGTCACCTCGTCAAAATCTTCAATGTTGAAACTCAAGTCATCCACTAGCTGCGAGTACCGGATGATATCCATGATATGCTGTGGATAGACACTGTCACAGATCACCGTGATGACACCGGCGCTGGTTCCAAGATCGGCAGCTATAACTTTAGTCGTCATTCCTCCGGTGCCCACCGAGGAACCAGAACTTCTCGTATCCACGTTCAAGTTTTTCAAATTCTTCACCAACACAATGGGTTTAGCTTCGGGATTTGTCCTGGGATTCCCGGTGTAGAGACAATCGACGTCTGTCATCAAGAACAAGTAGTCGGCGTTACACATACCGGCGGTGATGGCACTCAAGGTGTCGTTATCACCGAATTTGATCTCCTGCACAGATAAGGTATCGTTTTCGTTCACAATTGGAATGATATCCATCTTCAACAACTCTTCAATGGTGTTTTTGGCGTTTTGAAACTGTTTATAATCGTGTATATCGTTTCTCGTGATCAAAATTTGGGCAATTGGCTGGTCTAACTGCTTGAAAAATTCATCCCACAATGCTATCAATCTTCCCTGTCCGATTGCTGCTAATGCTTGTACTTTCGCCAAATGTTTCGGTTTAGAACTGATATCTACACGTTTCATACCGACGGCGACAGCTCCCGAAGATACTATGATTACCCGATGCCCGGCTCTTCTCAACTTGACGATTGTCTCCACTATCAACGACATGTTCGCTATTCTCGGTTCTCTCGTGACTTCATCCACGAGGGAAGAAGACCCGAGCTTTATCACTATAGTGAACAGTCTCGCTGTCATATTTTCGTGTCTTGGACTCTAGTTACCGCTGAACAGCTTGTGCTAATGAATCATCTCAATTTTTCAGTCTAAGAAAAAATCTTGGAAAGAAAAAAAAAAAAAACAAGTCACGTGACACAGAAGAGTCTTCAAATGGTCTTACATCTGATGGCTGATAGTTGATGAATCACGGGGAAAACACGCAATTCAATAATGCCGCAACTAATCCCAGGAGTCCTGTTCACTGATAGAGTCCTGCCGACTCGGAAATGGCGCAGCCGCTGTGCTCACAGCGAGACCTTTGTCTGTGGACTTGAAGACCTGTCTGCACATAGGACACAATCCCTTTGCGACATCCTGGCTCAACCAAGATCTTAAACAGTGTAAATGGAATGCGTGCTTACACTCACCGAAAACTGAGCCATAATTGTTAGTATTAGCGATGAAATCGGCACCAAAATGGACATACCTAAAGGACAGTCGTCACCGGGGTATTTGCAAGTATTGCAAGTGCTCTCAAAAGAACCTCGGCAAATTCCACAGAGATCATCATTTGGGACGTCCCAATGCCAGGAAAGCACCTGGTGCCATTCTTTTATATTGACCTTCATCTTATCCGCTAGCCGTAGTTCTTACCAACTGATCCAGTTCATTGTTTTCATTTCGATTTACGCCAAACCCCAGACCGCCCCACTGTTACCCGATCAAGAAAGAGACGATGAGATAAAATTTTTTTCATTCTTGGTTTTAGAAAAGAGGATAACGACAACAGAACAGGGACAGCGCCATGAGTAAGAAGTGGATCGACAAGAAGCACGCCACAAGTTTCCAGTTAGTGCACAGATCGCACGAGGATCCCTTGTACCATGACACCGAGGCGTCCGAACATGTCTTGAAACCGATGTACAACGGTAACCTGAAGAGGACACAGAATAAGGATAACATAAGATTAGAGGGAATTCAAGATCTTGCGACAGAATTACAAGGCGAGGACATCAGAGCCAACGAGGGTGAAGCAGCATTATACGGAGTCACCTTTGATGACTCAAAATACGATTATATGCAGCATTTGAAGCCCATGGGGACAGGATCAGGCGGAATATTCATAGCCAAAGACACCCATGGCACGGTGAAACCGAAAGATAAGGACTTTATTAGAGATTTGGAGGAGATCTTACCTTCAAAGGACACAGTGGATGTAGATTATCAAGACCAGCAGAACATTCCAGACGAGTTAAGAGGGTTCAAACCTGATATGGACCCAAGATTACGTGAAGTGTTGGAGGCCTTAGAGGATGATGCATATTTAGACCCCAGCCAGGACGCAGAGCAAGGCGATATTTTTGAGGATTTGTTACACAGTGGAAAACTGGAAGTATATAATGGAGAAGATTTTGATGAGTATGATTTGGACCAATATGAGGACGAATTTGACTATGGCAGCGATAAGGAGCCGCAGGCATGGGAAGAGGATTTCAAGAGATTCGAGAAACAGCAGAAAAACAAGACAAACGATTGGGACAGTGACGACGAGTTTGATGAAGACGAATTAGACGAGGTGCCTGATTTGCCGCAGTTTGACAGTGGGGCTGCGAATACATCGAAGAAATCGAAACAGAAACTGAGACGTAAGAAAGGAGCCATGACAGACACTTCGTCGTTTTCCATGTCTTCGAGTGCGTTATTCCGTACAGAAGGGCTAAGATTACTCGATGACAGATACGAGCAGTTGCTCAAGAAACAGGAGAAAGAGGACGACGATGAAGAAGAGTACCAGGAGTTTGACATGGCCAAAGAGAGACCGGATTTCGAGGACATGTTGGACGATTTCTTGGACAATTACGAACTTGAAAACGGCAGAAAGGTCGTCAAGAAGAACGAGGAGAAACTGCGGATCCAAAAAGCCGCTTTGGACGCCAGTAAAGGTAAACTGACCCTGCGGAGGAAGAAAGAAGAGGGCTTGACAGAGGTGGAAAAGACGTTGAAAAATTTAAAGCTTAAATAGATTTAATTTTTTTTCACCCATCTCAAGCAGATTTAGACATCTCATCACATCAACAAAGTACTGATGTCGGAAACCATCAACCCCAAGCCGAGTTTCGTTATCAAGTCCAAAATTCTGACTCTGTATGAGCAATATCCCATTGGCACCAAAATCTTCATCAATGTGCTAACAGACGCCCAAATCCCGAGACCAGAGGTGGATTTTTCACCAGAGATTTTTGCATTGATCATGGACAGCAAATGGGAGATCCCAATTTACGTGACAAGCTCCGTGTTGAAGACCACCACAGACAAGAAGGGAATCACAAGTCTATATGTGAGTTGCATAATCAACGACCAGTGCTTGACGTGGTGCTTGATGAACCTGGACCTCTTGACGATCTTGAAAGAGTGGTGTCTCGAGTCTGTAGAGTTCCAATTCACGGACCATCGTTTGGAAATTGACCGCGAAAGCGTCACAACGCCGAAGTTATCTTATAAAGGTGATGAACTGGACATCCGGGACTTGGAGATCCAGCTCTCGGAGTTGAAAAGCGTGAACAAGTTGTTTGAAGAGAGGGAAGAGCAGTACAACACCGACAGACCCGAAGGTTTATTGGAGTTGAAGAAGCTTCTGATCGAGCTGGAGGAAGAGGAAGACTCGGAATTGGGATTGGTGAGTGTAGATGAGCTATTGGGCAAGACACGCGGCGGAAAGAAGCCCATAATTGAGGTGATACAGTCTTCTGATGCCGTGGGTCTGGCCAAGCCACAAAAACCAAAGTTGGAAGAATCGGAAAAGCCGCGTTTGCCGATTGAAGTCTCACTAACTAAGCTCGATCCTCACGATACCGAGGACAGTTACCTGGTGTTGTTGAAGTTCAAGTCAGATACTGACGATTACGACCTAAGTTTTGATGCAGATAACGTAGAGGTGCACGTGACCACTAACTCGCCCAATTACTCCAGAGAAAAGAGCACTGTCAAGTTCGGGTTGCCGTTCACACCGACCAGATTCAAAAGTTTCTATAACACGAGAGACCAGACTCTTTATTTGTATATATAGATTCTCAATGTGCAGACGTTTCGTACAGTACTTAACCAAAGATCTTTATTCATGAGTGACTCTTTATCTGCATCAATAAAACGTCAAGGTTCTTAAACCCATCACAAATAACTTTAGTAGAAGTCTCTATTCATTCAATGACGAGATTCGTTGTTGTTAGAGGTCATAATGGTCAGGATACATATTTGGATATACTTCTATTGAAGCTCTTTCTTTGAGATAAGACTATATTCAAAGTACAAAAACTGACCAGATACAGTCACTAAACATTATCTTCAAACTGATACTCGTTACTTTCAACTTACACAACTCAAGACCATCTTCATCTGATATTCTTCATTTCAACAGATAGACTTAAGATCTTCCACAACTATTTACTTAACCAAAGATCTTCAATCCGGTATCAGCCACCACTTCATCATCTTCTTCTTCCAGATCGGATTCCGCCATGTTCACCTTCTGTCCGAGCAAACTGGCGAAAAACTCATCAACTTGATCGTCGGCCCATTTTGTCAGCAAAGTCTTTGGGGCCTCGAAATTGGAGATAGATTCCTGGATTTGGTAGTTCAACTTCCGTCCCTTGGACAGCTTACGCTCATAATTCTTGTGCAACTTTGTCGGCAGTTTTGAAATCGTCAAATTAGACGAGATCTTTTCGTTCGACGACAACTTCTTGTCGATCAAGTCGTTCAACAAGACACGGTAGAAATCTTCGTCGTCAAAGATATACGAAGAGTATTCTAAAGATCTGTCACCTTGTTCTACGTCCAACTCTAAGCCACCGATCGGTTTCAAGCTCTTTCTGTTCAACTGAGTTCTTCTGATCAACTTGTCGAGATCCGTCAAGTTGTTCTGAACCTGTTTCAAGGAGTCCTGGTTGATGGCTTTAAATTTCGAGGAGTTCAAAGCCGAGGCTCCAGAGGCAGAACCGATTCTCAGTGACCACTTGGTCAACACGTTATCACGATACTGGTTCAATATCGAGTCGTATTCGTCTGTGGTGTCCAACAACTCTTCAAGAGATCTCTTCTTGCCTCGTTTACTCTCGAATCCAGATTTCACAATCTTGTCTTTCTGCAACAACAACTCTCTCATTTCGTAAATCTGATCCACTAATGAGTACAATTTTCCCACCACTTCTTTCCTCTCTTTCTTGTCCTTGTGACCTGTGGCTTTGTAGTTAGCCTTAGTGATCGGCAACTGGTTGGAAGCCGTCACCAGTTTCTGCAATTTGATTCTCGAGTCTATTATCAGATCAAACGTCTTGTGCTGTTGCAAAATCGCATATCCCTTCAAAGCGTCCATTTTGCTCAGTGATGACAATCTTCCAATGATATGCTTTCTCTCATTTTCCATCAACAGTTTCAACTTTGTCCTCTTGTAAGATTCGTCTTCTCCATCGTCTATACTTGCCACAGTATCATCCGATTCCGAAGCAGATTCTGCCTCAGACCTCAGTGCTTCATCCTCAGAGTCGTCAAATGACACTTCGCCACTGTCTTCCGCGCCGCTGTCTTCTTCACCACTTTGCTCACTGAGATCTTCACCACTGGCTTCTGCGCTGATATCACTTTCTTCAGTGCCATTTCGCAGATAGATACTGTCTCTACTCGACTTTTGACCGTCGTATTTGCCACCCAACTCGATCTTGTCTACTCCGTTCCGCAATTTAGACCGCCCAACATTGACATAGTGCTCTGAGCTGTGTATATCTTTCCTCTTGCCAGAATCAGAATCTGAACCATCGTCCCCACTGTCAGCTTCTTCCTCGCCAAAGACGCCATTTTCTGTGTCTTCGATATCAAAATCCTTTGATTGCGGTTTCGATAACTCTTCCAAATGTTTCTTTAACGATGTCTTTGCCATCTTGTGCTGTTGTCTGGTAGTCTTCACCTGGTTCCTTGTCTAATGTTTAAAAAATTTTATTCAGACAAAATTTTTTTTTCCAATTTCCTCTTTGATCTTTATGAGATGAGCAGAGAAAGGGGTGTGAAAAATGGAGAAGAAAAAAGGGGGTATGAGGTGGATGAAATGAATGAAAATGCATAAACGGAGATGAATAAATGAAACGAATAATGGAAATGAATAAAAGGAAATGAAGAACGAAATGTCACTGAAAGTATTTAATTAATTACATTACTATTACATATACAAATATTATAAGCCAGTCGTGGCAACTACCGACGCAAGTTTCCTGGGTCCAGCTGGTTATAGATACCCAATATGTCATTACCAAACAACATGTCCATCATATCATTGTCTAGCACCATTTGGTTATCAATGGCAAAGCTGAAGTTGTCCATCTCATAGCTGGGGTTGTGCGGCTGTAAAGCTCCTGAGTCGCGCAGATCTGATATAGTATTTTGGATGGCCAGTGGAGTGAGAGGTGCATGCTCGAACAACTGTTCGCTCTGTCCGGGAGTCGATAGTGATATATCTTTCTCCACTTTCAACAATGGCAGGTTCTTTGAGATCTCTGGGGAGTTAGAGTAAGGTCTAGAGACAGGCGAATCCGACTGCACAATGACTTCCAGATCGTATATCATCGTCTCGATCAATTCACTGATCGTCTCCAAAGTACCGGAGATGGTGTCAGAGTTCTTCAAGTTCATCATCCTTATCATCTTCAACGAATCACTCAACGTGGCCACAGAGAGACCGTACTGGCTCTGGATAAACTTCAAGTCAAACGCATTCGTCTTGTGGAGTAACATGTAGAACAAGACAAGAGACATACTGGCGTGGTAGCAATAGAACAAATCCAATTGGATAGTACCGTTGAAGAACCCATTGTTGTCGACGAATGTGATCACCTGGGCAATCGATATCGAGGATTTCACACACTGACAGATCAAATCCAAGATCGGCTCGTCATTTGACAACTTCAAGTTGTTGTTGTGGATACTGAAATAGATCAAAAATGGGAGCGAAAGCGATATGAAATAGTAGTGGTACTCGAGATGTAAATGACATTTGTAGTAAGTCGGGTCGGTTTCGTAGTTCATCAATGGATCCGGCAAGTCTCTGAACCACTGGTTGAACATTTTTTTCAAGTTTATCAGTTTCTCCATGTTGGTCAATGAGAGTAACTCGTTGTTCAAGTACAATTTTTTTCTGTACTGCAAGAGACTGTACATGATTTTGTTCAACTTGATCTCTTCTGCGACAAAATTTTCAAATGGAAGGTCGTTCGGGATTATTGGATAGTCGACATTGACGTCTTCTATTTGTAAGCAAGTGGCCCTTCCCATCTGGTTACTGAACCGCAATTCATGTTTGAAGAGAACCCACCAAGTCCTCTTCAACTCTTCACTCTTTGTGATCTTTTTGGTGTGCAAAAGCAAAGAGTTTCTGTTCAAACCGAGAGAAATGGCCTGTCTCAGTGCAGTTTCTATCAAAATATATCCACTTTCACGTTTTTTGCTGTTATCCATGTAAATAGACAACAAGATCATACAACGTATGCCGTCCAAAGAGGGTGTCAACAACATCTCCGATAACGAGACTCTGATGATGTCAAGATACTTCCCGATCAAGTACTCGTCCAATTCCAAGACCTCTTCAGTGGCCTGTGACAAGACAAACTGTCTAGCCAACACCCATATCATGTATATACAGCACACCTGGGCATTAGAGATCTTAATTTTAGGAGAGCTTTTTGACTTTGCACTTTTCTGCAAGATGGACCAGAACAGATCGTAGTTGTTTCTAAAATCCGACTCGTCAAAACAGTAAACCAAAGGGTGGATCATGGTGAAAAACGTTTGCACATAAAAGTCCAGCTCTTTCCTCTTGATGCCGTGGATCAAAGGGTACTTGTCCACGTCTAAACTCTTCAAGAAATACGAGTCCATAGGAGTTTGTTTCGAGTTGATGACTCCTTCTTTCTTTGGGGCATTTTTCTTCAACCTCGAGACAGAAAGCAAACTGTCCTTGTTGGAAGTGCTTCTGGAGATCAAGGTGAACAAAGTACTGGCCATAGCAGGAGCTCCAAGCGGTCCTATATAGTGTGAATTACCCCCTTGATCGAAGATGACTCTGTCATCTGCTGCCTTCACTACAGGTCTCGGTCTCTGGTCCTCGATGACCGGGGAATCTACGGAATTGACCAGTGACAGCGGCGAAGGGTCCGTCAAATCCGATTCCATCTTGATCTTTGGCCGTTTTCTCCCACTGGTGAGCAAGATCAGTATATCCCGCAACTCTTTATCTTCTTCCTCGTCCACTATCCCGTCTCTAGAGGGCATTTTCAAGTTCAAAGAGATCCCCAAGTCGATCAAAGAGTCAATACTGTTGATGTCTATCTCTGGATAGAGACCTTGCAAGATTATCAAGAGACATTTGTAGTGCAAGCCAATACTCTCGATGGGCCCATGGACCCGTTTTTTCCGCCTGATAGTCGTCTTGCACTCGACGTCCAATTTTTTGCACTCTTTGCACGGAGTTTGCGAGTCGTGCTGCAACCCTTCATCGCCGACTCTCTGGCACCCAATTTTTTTCATCTTGCACCGATCGCAGCTGAACAACGCCCTCTTCCTGTCCGAATTCAGCACCACTCTTCTTCTGGACGTCCGGATGTGTGGCAAAACGATCTTCTCGTGCTGTTCGTCTGCCATTTTGTTCGCTACGCACCGGATATTCTCGCACTTAGCATATCAAGTACCAGTTTTCCAAGACTGGAAAAAAAACATTGATTGTTTTCGTTTTCCTTATCAGAGGTGTTGATAAATACCCGAAACGGCAGTTTTGGGGTGGCCAGGGCGGACCGATAACGGTCGATGAGATGGGGATGTGGTGCAAGAATCGGTGCAGGATGTGGCAGATCAGGTGATGGGTGATGCAGTAGGTGAAGCGATAGGCTGTGGATAGAAAGAGGCAAATGGGCTTGAAATGCAGAATTGCTAGCCTCAGTCCATGATAAGTATTATTGGCAAGTACTATATCCGAATATAATACCCGATCAAAGATTAAGTACCCTGACTAGTTATCGGGTACAACTATAGAATTTTTGGCGGAGAGTACACTACAATTCATCTATGTGATTACCTCCATTCCCCAGCTCTTTTCTGCTTTGAGAACCTAAATCCGCCACAAGTGTCTCACTAACCGAAGCTAATCAGTGACTCATCAACCTTCAAACTGCCACAAACTTCAAATTAGAGCCGCTCCTGCAACTGGATAAGCTTTATTGATCTGATTTTTTTTCAATGAAAAACTCTACACACCCCTCAAAATAGTTTTCAGACAAGCATTTGGTATACAAGGAACAGAGAAACTCAATTGTTGAACATTTTATGAGTTGTCCGAATTACTACCCATTGGTCTCGACTTCGGAGTCTAAGGGTATCAATTTGTGCTTTGTGGCCGTATTATTGGGTTCAGTTCAATTGGCTCTCTTCTTGCCAACTGGAGTCTATGAATTGTGGCAGGCAAGATCCAAAACCAAAATCGGTACTTTGAGCAAGCAGTCTGTCAGTTACAAGGCCCGAACTACTCTGTATGCAGTTTACAATCTGCTCTTAGTTTTGCAGGGGTTGCTAAGTCTCAAAGAGAACAGTTTCTATGCATTTGCAAGCTTTGGCTTAGCATTCACCAATTTCGTAATCTTGTTTCCCCTATTGATCTCCGAGGTGTTGTACTCGATCATTCCACATGCATCGTTATTGCTATCATCGGCATTCCAGACTGCTGTTTTCGGGTTCCTCGCAGTGCAAGATTTGATCGTGAAAGATGGGGTCCAGTGGCAGAAGCTGTTGGAGGTCTCGATATTTATCTCTATACTTGTAGTCTTCGTCTTGGAGTTTCAACACTTTACACCGTCGGTGAAGTTGGTCAATCACTTCTTGCAAAATGGGTTGTCCACCCATGTCCCGGATGTCATTAGCAAGTACACTTTCAGCTACATGAACCCGATGATGTTCCAAAACTACAACAATCCAAACTTCAGCGTGGAGGATCTGGAAGATCTTCCCGTCGAAATCAGCTCCAATGTGATGTTTGAAAAACTAGACAGGGCCTGGACACAACAGTACAAGTACAAAAACGGCTCTTTGATTTTTGCCTGGATCAACGTCTTTGGAGCCACTATGTGCAGCGTCTTGATTCTATTCACAGCTGAGGCCCTCCTGGCGTATCTGCAACCTTTCCTCTTCAAAGTATTGATTCTATGGTTGCAAGATAACACCAAGACTCTCATTCTGAAGCTCTTGCTTGCCTTTTCCATGTTCCTCGCTGCCATTATCAGACCGTTCTTGTACGGCGCCTTCCAGTACCACCTGTCATGTGTCGCAGTGGGCTCGGCAAGCTCACTAATGAGATTGATCTTCAACAAGACCATGAGGCTCTCTCAAGAGGCTAGAAATGAAAAGACTACTGGTCAAATCATCAGCTTGTTCTCTGTGGATACTAGTAATGTAGAGGGTAGTGCGACATACGCTATACCGGAATCGATAGTTGCTCCTCTTGAGATCATCTTTTGTATCTCATCACTTTATATCTTGTTAGGCAAAGCCATGTGGTCTCTGCTTTTGATCACCATCATCGTAATTCCGATCCAGTCTAGAATTGTTACCGCAACAAGAGTCTTCCAAGAGCGCCATCTCGTGTGGAAGGACGCTAGAACTTCCATGGTTAGTGACCTCTTGGGCTCGATTAAATCGGTCAAATTGTATTCTTGGGAAACTGCATTGATGGAGCAATTGGAAAAGCTCAGGAACAATAAAGAAGTGGGCAGTTTGCGTAGGAAATGGCTGTGGGACTCATTAGGAAGGTTTGTGGCTAGTCTTGCTCCAAATGCCGTCTGCTATGGGACCTTCTATCTTTACTCCAGATGGTCTTCTACTCCTTTGACTGCCGATATCATCTTCCCCTGTATGCCAATGTTCACCAGATTAGGTGCCCGTATTCGTTGGTTCCCAGATGCCCTCTCCGACTTGGTCGAACTGAAACTTTCCTTCGACAGAATTCGAGACTTTATGCTTTTGGATGAATTCACTCACGAAGAAAACAAACCCGCTTATACCGATATTCCAAACTTTTCCGGACCTAATAGCAAAGCAGGTTCCGGAGAATTGATTTTCTCCAATGCGAAGTTTCTCTGGTCTCTCAAGAATTACAAAGTGGCATTGAAAGATATCAATTACTCTATCTCTAAAGAGCAGCTCTTGTGTGTAGTTGGGAGAGTTGGATCGGGAAAATCTCTGTTTTTGAAAGCTGTTTTGGGGGAACTACCCTGCGTCAGTAACGATGGAGTAAAACCGCCAGTATTCGACGTTAATGGGTCGGTAGCATATTGTTCTCAGGTTCCATGGATCTTGAACACATCCTTCAAACAGAATATTTTGTTCAACAAAGAGCTTGATCAAGAGTTCTACGAGACAGTTCTTGAGGCTTGTGATTTGAATAAAGATTTAGCTGGCCTCGAAGATGCTGATGAGACTCTTGTTGGTGAGAGAGGAATATCTTTAAGTGGAGGGCAAAAACTGAGACTCTCATTAGCAAGAGCATTATACTCCAGAGCTGATATCTACGTGTTGGACGACATTTTATCGGCAGTTGACTCTCACGTCAGTGCCAAGTTGATACAAAAAGTTTTCCACAAATCGAAGGGATTGTTGGCCAACAAGACGACAATATTGGCCACAAACAACATCAAGGTATTGAATTGGGCAGACGATATAATCTTGTTAGAAGACAGCACCATATCCGAGCATGGGTCTTACGATAGCGTGACATCCAAAGATGGTAACTTAGGACTTTTGATCAAGAATTTTGGAACTGTAGAGCTGTCCGATGATGGGATCGAAGACGAGACTGAGAAGTTTGATAACACTCCGGTGCCAAATATTGAACTGAGACCAGAACCTTTCGATAAGGCAATGGTGTTGGGTAGATTGACTCATAACAACAATGCCAAAGACAACAAGAGGCATGAGAAATCCAATTTTGGTAATGTGAATTGGGCGGTCTACAAAAAGTATTTCAGCGCATGTGGTAAATTCAGTGTAGCATTGACATTTTTCTTGATGTGCTTGAGTCCAATAGTCGCATTCCTGAGAACTTATTGGCTTAAGCACTGGGCCGATGTCAATGCAAAAAATGGGGTAAACACCAATGCGAATTATTACATGTCGGTTTTCGGCCTCATAGCAATCCTCGGGTCAGTAATCGTATTTCTCTCCTCATTGTGTTTCCAGTGTCTTTGTGTACTGAACGCTGCGAAGACTTTGCACCATGAAATGGCCCAAAGTATTGTAAGGGCGCCGATGAGTTTCTTTGAAAAGACCCCCATGGGTAGAATATTGAACAGATTTACTGGTGACATCAACAATGTCGATGTGAAGGTCTCCACTACTTTCAAACTCTTGATCGACAGCTTAATCTCGATTATTGTGACACTCATGGTTGTCTCCTACAATCTCCCAGCATTCTTAATCTTCTTTGTCATTTTATCTTTCTTGTATCGATATTATCAAACGTTCTATATAGCCATCTCTAGAGAGATCAAAAGGTTAAACGCTGTCTCAAGAACCCCTGTGATGTCACACATTGGAGAAACTATAGCTGGGGATGAGACAGTGAGGGCGTATGGAGAAGTCGAGAGATATGACTTCTTTATGTCTTTGCTTTTGGATAACAGTTATAGGATGGACTTCAACAACGTGTCTGCCTCCAGGTGGATAGCAATAAGATTAGAAACGATTGGGGCTCTAATCATTTTAGTGGTGATTTTGTTAAGTATTACAGCCCAGAGTTCATCGCATCCTTTGGAAGCCAGTCTTATCGCGTTGATTATCAATTACACGTTGAACATCACCGGTTCGTTAAATATGCTGGTGAGAATGATGGCCACAATAGAGTCCGAAATCGTAAGTGTTGAGAGAATAATGGAATATTCTGAGCTTCCAAGTGAAGCTCCACTAGTTATTGAAGAGAAAAGGGTGCCACTGAATTGGCCCGAAAGAGGTGAGATTGTGTTCCAGGATTATTCAGCAGAGTACGTCGCTGGACTGCCGGTTTTGAAAAACTTGACTTTCACTGTGGAAGCAGGCACCAGAGTAGGAATCGTAGGAAGGACAGGGGCTGGAAAGTCAACATTAGCTCTGTCTATATTCAGAATAATCGAGCCCTCTGGCGGAACCGTCTCTATCGATGGAGTGGTTCTTAACGACTTAGGGCTCTACGATTTGAGACACAACTTGAACATCATTCCGCAAGAGTCTCAGCTGTTAAAGGGTACTGTAAGGAACAACTTGGACCCATTTTCCCGTCATAATGATGATGAGCTTTTACAGGCTTTGAAGTCGTCACATTTTGATAAATTTGTCAAAGATGATGAGTTTGAGTCGTCAATACTCGATATGAAAATCAGCGAGGGTGGCTCGAATCTTTCCGTAGGACAAAAGCAGTTGCTCTGTCTTGCACGTGCGTTGTTGAGCCCTTCCAAGATTCTTATTTTAGATGAGGCCACCGCAGCTGTAGATGTGGAAACCGATTCTATTATCCAGGAAACCATCAGAACACAGTTTGCTGATCGCACGATCATCACTATCGCACATCGTTTAGACACCATCTTAGACTACGACAAACTGTTGGTGTTGGACTTTGGAGAAATCAAGGAATACGATGCAGTCCCCGCATTACTAGCTAACCATGACTCTCTTTTTTACAAGATGTGTGAAAAAGGGAGTTATGTATAATTTTATCAGAGCAAAATATCAATTTGCGACTTTTTTGCATTATAGGGGCTATCTCATCTTTAAAAAAGTTCATCTTGCATACAAAACCCGGTGTGGCTTTATGCTGATAAAATTGAACGATAACGGTTGATCGAAAGCACGGGCAACAGTTTCCTGGAATACACCGATTCTGGGTGTGGGAACCAAGGAAGGCTCAAGTAGTCGTGTCTTTCACACCATATTGCATACTGCTCAAGGCTCTGAGGGAGAAGTCACAGGGTATTACATGCTAATGCTAATATATACTCTCAGTAGTCTAATTCTAATTTAAAAATATAATACCCGGTGCATACATATCCTAAAATTAGATGCTCGTATAAAGAACCCTTTCCGAGCATAATAAATATAAAATTACAAAAAAAGTTTATCTTTACAAAACTCTTCAGCCAAGACCTGATTGCATAAGGGGCCGCCCTTAGATTTCGTCAAGCTTATCGGTGACTCATCGATCAAAATGCACGGAGCCACTTCTGCAACCGGATAAGCTTTTGAAAGCTCTGGTTATTTTTTTCCAGTGAAGAGATTCTGCAAGTATTTATATATAGCAGAAGGGGTGCAATGTCAGGAGTACAGAGACAAAATAAAACCCCTTAATGGACCCGAGAAAGTCATGAGTTGTCCGAATTACTACCCTTTGGTATCGACTTCGGAGTCTGACAGTGTCAACTTGTGCTTCGTGGCGGTATTAATGGCTTCACTTCAATTGGCGCTCTTCTGTCCGATCGGTATTCACGAATTGTGGCAGGCAAGATCCAAAGCCAAAGTCGGTGCATTGAATAGACAGTCCTTCAGTTTCAAAGAACGAGCTAGTTTTTACACCATATTCAATGTGCTATTGGTTGTGCATGGTTTGTTCAGTATCAGAGTGAACGTTCTCTATGCGGTTGCAATCTTTGGTATCGCACTCACTAACGTGGTGATTTTGCTTCCCTTATTGGTCTCCGAGGTGTTGTACTCAATCATTCCACATGCATCGTTGTTGTTATCATCGGCATTCCAGGCATTTGTTTTCGGGTTCCTTACAGTACAGGACTTGATCGTGAAAGATGGTGCATATTCACAGAAGCTGTTGGAGGTTGGGATATTCATCTCTGTATTTGCAGTATTTATCTTGGAGTTCAATCACTACAAACCGTCAGTGGAATTGTGGAACTACTATATACAAAACGGTATGCCTACTAATACCCCAGATGTGATTAGCAAGTACACTTTCAGCTACTTAAACCTGATGATGGTACTGAACTATAGGAACCCAGATTTCAATGTGGATGATGTAGAAGAACTTCCCGTTCAAATTAGTTCCAATGTGTTGTTTGAGAAATTAGACAAGGCTTGGACCCAACACCACAAGTACAAGAACGCATCTTTGATCCTTGCATGGCTCGAGGTCTTTGGAGTCAAATTGATAGCGGCCATACTGCTTGATGTAATCAAAACAGTGTTGGTATATCTGCAGCCTCTTCTCTTTAGAGTCTTGATTTTATGGTTGCAAGATGAAAATAAGACGGTTCTTCTGAAGCTCTTGCTTGCATTTGCGATGTTCATCACTGCTTGTACGAGACCATTTTTGTTCAGTATCTTCCAGTACCGTTTGATGATGGTTGGAATGGGCACGGCAAGTTCTTTTATGAGATTGATATTCAACAAGACCATGAAACTATCTCAAGAGTCAAGAAATGAAAAGACTACTGGTCAAATCATTAGTTTGTTCTCCGTAGATACAAGGAACATACAGTCTGCCGTGATATACGCTTTACCAGAAATGTTTGTCTCCCCTCTAGAGTTCGTCTTCTGCGTTTCCTCCCTCTACTTCTTATTAGGTAAAGCCATGTGGTCTGCGCTTGTGATAACTGCCATCACAATCCCCATCCAGACGAGAATCATTGCTTTGATGAGCGTTTTTCAAGATCGCCACCTCGTATGGAAGGACGCTAGAACATCCATGGTTAGTGAACTCTTGAGTTCGATCAAATCGGTCAAATTGTACTCTTGGGAAGCTCCTTTGATGGAGAAGTTGGAAAACCTAAGACATGAAAAAGAATTGGGTACTTTGCGTAAGAAATGGGTGTGGGATTCAGTGGTTCAAATGTTCACCAGCTTCGCTCCTTATGCGGTTTGTTGCGGTGCCTTCTATCTTTACTCCATATGGTCTCCTGTGCCTTTGACAGCAGATATTATTTTTCCAAGTATAGCATTGTTTGGCATGTTGAGTAGGCCGATACGTTGGTTCCCGGAGGCCATCTCCGATGTTGTGGGACTGAATCTTTCTTTCAACAGAATTAAAGAGTTCATGCTATTGGATGAGTTTGCTCACGAACAAACCAAATCCGCTTATACTGACATTTCAGACCTCACCGAGTCTATCAGTAAGGTTGGTCAGGGAGAGTTGGTATTCTCTAATGCCAAATTTCTCTGGTCCCTAAAAAATTACAAAGTTGCATTGAAAGATATTGACTTCTCCATCTCTAAAGAACAACTTTTGTGTGTAGTTGGGAGAGTTGGGTCCGGAAAATCTCTGTTTTTGAAAGCTGTTTTGGGCGAACTACCATGCGTCAGTAACGATGGAGTGAAACCTCCAGTATTCGACGTTAATGGGTCGGTGGCATATTGTTCTCAGGTTCCATGGATCTTGAACACATCTTTCAAACAGAATATTTTGTTCAACAAAACATTCGATCAGGAGTTCTATGAAGTGGTTCTTGAGGCTTGTGATTTGAATAAAGACATAGCAGGTTTTGAGAATGGAGATGAGACTCTTGTAGGTGAGAAGGGTATCTCTCTTAGTGGAGGACAAAAACTGAGAATCTCCTTGGCCAGGGCTTTGTATTCGAGAGCTGACATATACGTGTTGGACGATATTTTATCAGCAGTAGACTCTCATGTCAGTGCAAAATTAATTCATAATGTGTTTCACAAGTCGAAGGGATTGTTGGCTAACAAGACGACCATTTTAGCCACAAATAACATTAAAGTCTTGAAGTGGGCTGATGATATCGTTTTACTAGAAAACAGTACCATCGCTGAGCATGGATCTTACGAAAGTGTCATATCCAGGGAAGGAAGTCTAGGTCTTTTGATTAAAAATTTTGGAACTCTAGAGTTGTCAAACGATGATGTCAAAGGTGAGTCAGACTACCCTGGTGACATTTTGAAAGCAGAAGTCTCACTGACACCAGAACCTTTTGACAAGAAGTTACTGTTGGGAAGATTGACACATGATAACAATGCCAAAGGAGGCAAGAGACATGAGAAATCCAATTTCGGTAAAGTTGATTGGGCTGTCTACAAAAGATATTTCAAAGCTTGCGGTAAATTCAACATTTCATTGACTATTTTCTTGATGTGCTTAAGCCCAGCAGTCGGAGTTTTGGATAACTATTGGCTTAAACATTGGGCTGACATTAATGCAATCACTGGCGAAAATACCGACGTTAATTACTTTGTATCTGTTTTCGCCCTCATAGCACTTCTGATTTCGTTTATTTTGTTCCTCGGGTCGTTCTGCTTCCAATGTCTTTGCGCTTTTAGTGCTGCTAAAGTTTTGCATGATGACATGGCTCATAGTATTGTTAGGGCCCCTATGAGTTTCTTTGAGAAAACCCCAGTCGGAAGGATTTTGAACAGGTTTACCGGTGATATCAACAACGTCGATACGGAGGTCGCCACCACTTTCAGACTTTTTTCTGAGAGACTGATCTCAATCATTGTGGTCATCATCGTTGTTTCCTATAATCTTCCACTGTTCTTGATCTTCTTCATTCTGTTGACTTTCTTGTACCGATACTATCAAACAATCTATGTAGCCATCTCCAGAGAGATCAAGAGATTGACTTCTATCTCCAAAACACCGGTGATGTCGCACATTGGTGAAACTATAGCTGGGGATGAGACAGTGAGGGCGTATGGAGAAGTCGAGAGATATGACTTTTTTATGTCCATACTTCTAGATAACAACTATAGGATGGACTACAACAACCTAACTGCTACTAGATGGATTTCCATTAGGTTAGAGATCATTGGTGCACTCACTATGTTCATAGTACTATTGTTGAGCATTGCCACACAGATATCATCACATCCAATGGAAACTACTCTTATCGCATTGGTTGTCAGTTATACTTTGGATATCACCAACTCGTTGAATCTCATGGTGAGGATGATGGCCATAGTGGAGTCAGAAATCGTGAGTGTTGAAAGAATCATGGAGTATTCTGAGATTCCAAGTGAAGCGCCACTAGTTGTTGATAATAAACGGGTCCCGCCGAATTGGCCCGAAAGAGGTGAAATAGTTTTCGAAAATTACTCAGCCGAGTACGTAGCCGGACAACCAGTCTTGAAACATTTGAATTTCACCGTGGAAGCAGGTACCAAAGTAGGCATAGTTGGGAGAACAGGAGCTGGCAAGTCAACCTTAGCGCTGTCCATTTTTAGATTAATTGAGCCATCTGGCGGAATCATCTCTATCGATGGCGTTGTGCTCAACGATATTGGACTTGATGATTTGAGACAAAACTTGAACATCATCCCACAGGATTCTCAGCTGTTGCAAGGCACAGTAAGGCACAATTTGGATCCATTTTTACGGTACTCTGACGTGAAGTTACTTGAAGTGTTGAGATTGTCACATTTTGACAAGTTTATCAAGGATGAAGAATTGGAATCTTCAATACCTGATATGAAAATCACTGAGGGTGGCTCAAATCTTTCAGTGGGACAGAAACAGTTGCTTTGTCTTGCACGTGCATTGTTGAGTCCATCCAAGATTCTTATCTTAGATGAGGCCACTGCAGCTGTAGATGTGGAAACCGATACCATTATTCAGGAAACCATCAGAACACAATTTGCGGACCGGACCGTTATTACCATAGCACATCGGTTGGATACCATCTTAGATTACGACAAACTGTTAGTGTTGGACTTTGGCGAGATCAAGGAATATGAGACTGTTGCAGCCTTGTTAGCTAACCACGATTCTCTTTTCTACAAGATGTGTGAAAAAGGGGGTTATATATAATATAGACCATTGAATTTTTTTTAATCAGGCTATCTGATTTGCTGGCCCTATTCTAAAATAGAACAATTAGTTAGTAGATAACATTGGCGGCGGGTTTGGCCTGGCCTGGCACATATGACAAGGAGGAACTGATTGTGATATCAGTACTCATTGAGTTTGGGTAAGAGCAGTCCATAGTGAATTACCAACTAGAAAAGTTGCTCTCTGTGCGAAAAAGGAGGCTTTGTATGATTTCTTAGCACAATATTATTTTCTCTATCTGATCCGGAAAAAGTATCTTTATCAAATATCTCGATTTGGCCCTATTGGAGCTGGCTAGAATTGAACGATAACGGTTGAGATAACATGCAACGGCTATCACATAAAACCGATAACATTGAACAAGATGGTGACACAGCTGTCGCTGGAGTTCTAACTATAGAAGTCTCAGGTGACTTCCCACGAGAAAGGTTGTATTGACACCGGTAAACCCCCATAAATAGTATCCTCGGTGGAGTACTATATCCATATATAATACTCGGGGAAGGAAAGTACCCGAAGATTAGCTTGCCAGATAGAAACCATTCCGAGGTGTGACTCGTACACTACAATGAAAATTCCATTGCTCGACAGTCTTATTCTCGAGGGCGCAGTCAATAATACAACACCGCTTTACATTCTCCGAAGTCTAGTGACTCATCCAACGTAAAATTCCAGGGTCCCAAGATAGAGCCACTCCTGCAACTGGATAAGCTTTTTTGATTTTTCTTAATTTGTTCTTTTTTTCACATGAAAACTCTCTGGCGTCTAAATAGACTTCTAAAAGGTGAAGGTGCACTACAAAGAGACAAAGCAGGATCCCTATTGACACGAAAAAGTCATGAGTTGTCCGAATTACTACCCTTTGATATCGACTTCGGAGTCTGACAGCGTCAATTTGTGCTTTGTGGCGGTATTGTTGACTGCGGTTCATTTACTACTCTTCTGTCCTCTCGGTATTCACGAATTGTGGCAGGCAAGATCCAAAGCCAAAGTCGGTGCATTGAATAGACAGTCATTCAGTTTCAAGGCAAGAGCTAGTCTATACACCATCTATAATGTGTTGTTGGCTGTACATGGTTTGTTCAGCATCAAAGAGAACGTGACTTATGCATTAGCGGTCCTTGGAGTTGCTCTGACCAATCTGGTAATCTTGCTTCCCTTATTGATCTCCGAAGTATTATCTTCGATCATCCCACATGCATCTTTGTTGTTATCATCGGCATTCCAGGCATTTGTTTTCGGATTCCTTGCAGTACAGGACTTGATCGTAAAAGATGGTGCATATTCACAGAAGCTGTTGGAGGCTGCAGCATTCATCTCTGTCTTCACAGTCTTTATCTTGGAGTTCAATCACTACAAACCGTCAGTGGAATTGTGGAACTATTATATACAAAACGGACTACCTACCAATGTCCCAGATGTGATAAGCAAGTACTCTTTCAGTTACATGAATCTGATGATGGTACTGAATTACAAGAATCCGGATTTCAATGTCGACGATCTGGAAGAACTTCCAACTGAGATTAGTTCTGATGTTTTATTTAAAAAATTGGACAAGGCTTGGACTCAGCAGTATAAGTACAAGAAGGGATCTTTGATCATCGCATGGCTCGAAGTCTTGGGTGCCAAGTTAGCAGAAGCCATACTTCTTGACGTAGCCAAGACTGTCCTGTTGTACCTGCAGCCTCTTCTCTTTAGAGTTTTGATTCTATGGTTGCAAGACGAGTCCAAGAGTCTCATTCTGAAGCTCTTGCTTGCATTTGCGATGTTCATCACTGCTTGTATGAGACCATTTTTGTTCAGTGTCTTCCAGTACCGTTTGTCGATGGTTGGAATGGGTACTGCAAATTCTTTTCTGAGATTGATCTTCAACAAAACCATGAGACTCTCTCAAGAGTCAAGAAATGAAAAGACTACTGGTCAAATCATCAGTTTGTTCTCCGTAGATACAAGGAACATAGAAGTCGCCGTGATATACGCTTTACCGGACGTCTTTGTTTCCCCTCTTGAAATTATCTTCTGTGTCTCATCACTTTACTTCTTGTTGGGCAAAGCCATGTGGTCTGTGCTTGTGATTACTGCCATAACAATCCCCATTCAATCAAGAATTATTGCTGCGATGAGAGTTTTGCAGGATAGGCATCTTGTGTGGAAGGATGCTAGAACATCCATGGTTAGTGAGCTCTTGGGTTCGATTAAATCCGTAAAATTGTACTCTTGGGAAGCTCCTTTGATGGAGCAGTTAGAAAAACTCAGACTCGATAAAGAATTGGGTACTTTGCGTGAGAAATGGCTGTTGGAATCGCTGGGGCGAATGCTCACTAGCTTTGCTCCTTATGCGGTTTGTTGCAGTGCCTTCTATCTTTACTCCATATGGTCTCCTGTGCCTTTGACAGCAGATATTATATTTCCAAGTATAGCATTGTTCAATATGTTGGGTAGGCCAATACGTTGGTTTCCTGATGCCATATCTGATGTTGTGGGACTGAAGCTTTCTTTGGACAGAATCAGAGAGTTCATGCTTTTGGATGAGTTTGCCCACGAAGAAACCAAGCCGGCGTATTCTGACATTCCAAATTTTTCAGAGTCTGTTAGCAAAGTAGGAACGGGGGAGCTCATGTTTGTGAATGCAAAATTTCTCTGGTCTTTGAAGAATCACAAAGTCGCATTGAAGGACATTAACTACTCTATCCCTAAAGAGCAGCTTTTGTGCGTAGTTGGTAGAGTTGGGTCTGGGAAAACTCTGTTCTTGAAAGCTGTTTTGGGCGAATTACCTTGTGTAAGTAGTGACGGAGTGAAGCCACCAGTGTTTGACATCAACGGTTCTGTGGCATATTGTTCTCAGGTTCCATGGATTATGAACACCACTCTCAGACAGAACATCTTGTTCAACAAAAAACTTGACCAGGAATTCTATGAAGTGGTTCTTGAGGCTTGTGATTTGAATAAAGACATAGCAGGTCTCGAAGATGCAGATGAGACTCTTGTAGGTGAAAAGGGTATCTCTCTTAGTGGAGGACAAAAACTGAGAATCTCCTTGGCCAGGGCTTTGTATTCGAGAGCTGACATATACGTGTTAGATGATATCTTATCGGCAGTTGACTCTCATGTCAGTGCAAAGTTGATTCAGAGTGTGTTTCACAAGTCGAAGGGCTTGTTGGCTAACAAGACCACCATCTTAGCCACTAACAACATCAGGGTGTTGAATTGGGCAGACGATATCATCTTGCTAGAAAACAATACTATCGCTGAGCATGGATCTTATGAGAGAGTCACATCTAAAGAAGGAAGTTTGGGTCTTTTGATCAAAAATTTTGGAACGGCAGATCAGACAAAAGATGATGCCGCAGTTGATTCGGAAGAATCTGATATTCTTTTGAACGCAGGAGTACCACTGACACCAGAACCTTTTGACAAGAAGTTACTGTTGGGAAGATTAACATATGAGAACAATGCCAAAGGCGGCAAGAGGTATGAAAAGTCCAACTTCGGTAAAGTCGATTGGGCAGTCTATAGAAGATACTTCAGCGCCTGTGGTAAATTTAACATTTCATTGACTCTTTTCTTGATGTGTTTGAGTCCAGCAGTCGGAGTTTTGGATACTTACTGGCTCAAACATTGGGCGGATGTCAATGCTGTTACTGGGGAAAATACTGACGTGCATTATTTCATCTCGGTTTTCGCACTCATCGCACTTCTGATCTCATTCATTTTATTCTTGGGCTCTTTTTGCTTCCAATGCCTTTGTGCTTTGAGTGCTGCCAAAGTTTTACATCATGAAATGGCTCACAATATAGTCAGGGCTCCTATGAGTTTCTTTGAGAAAACTCCAGTGGGAAGGATTTTGAACAGGTTCACCGGTGATATCAATAACGTAGACATGGAGATTGCTCCAACTTTCAGGCTCTTTTCAGACAATTTGATCTCAATCATTGTGGTAATTCTTGTCGTTTCCTACAATCTCCCAGCATTCTTGGTGTTCTTTATTCTGCTATCGTTCTTGTACCGATACTACCAAGCGTTTTTTGTGGCAATCTCTAGGGAAATTAAGAGATTGACCTCTATCTCGAAGACGCCGGTGATGTCACACATTGGTGAGAGTATCGCTGGAGACGAGACCGTGAGGGCATATGGGGAAGTTGACAGATATGACTTCTTCATGTCTATTCTTTTGGACAACAGTTATAGAATGGTTTACAACAACGTGTCTGCTTCTAGATGGATCTCTATCAGGTTGGAGATTATTGGGGCTCTCATTATATTTATTGTTGTATTGTTGAGCATTGCCACGCAAATGTCATCACACCCTATGGAGAGCACACTTATTGCATTGGTTGTCAGTTATACTTTGGATATCACTAATTCCTTGAACATTGTGGTAAGAATGATGGCCATGGTGGAGTCAGAAATCGTGAGTGTCGAGAGAATCATGGAGTATTCTGAAATTCCTAGTGAAGCACCTCTCGTCGTCGAGGAGAAAAGAGTGTCACTGAATTGGCCCGAAAGAGGGGAGATAGTTTTCGAAAACTACTCAGCAGAGTACGTTGCTGGACTGCCGGTTTTAAAAAACTTGACTTTCACTGTGGAAGCAGGCACCAAAGTAGGAATCGTAGGAAGGACAGGGGCTGGAAAGTCAACATTAGCTCTGTCTATTTTCAGGTTGATTGAACCTTCCACAGGAACGATCTCTATAGATGGAGTGGTTCTCAACGATATTGGACTTTACGATTTGAGGCATAACTTGAACATCATTCCACAGGATTCTCAGCTGTTGCAAGGTACAGTAAGACACAATTTGGACCCATTTTCTAGATACTCTGATGAAAATCTATTCGAAGCTTTGAAGTTGTCACATTTCGACAAGTTTATCAAAGATGACGAATTCGAGTCCACGATACTTGATATGAAAATTACTGAGGGTGGCTCAAATTTTTCAGTGGGACAAAAGCAGTTACTTTGTCTTGCACGTGCGTTGTTGAGTCCATCCAAGATTCTTATTTTAGATGAGGCCACTGCTGCTGTAGATGTGGAAACCGATACCATCATTCAGGAAACCATAAGAACACAGTTTGCTGATCGTACCATCATCACTATCGCACATCGTTTAGATACAATCTTAGACTACGACAAACTGTTGGTTTTGGATTTTGGAGAAATCAAGGAATACGATGCAGTTCCCACCTTGTTAGCTAACCACGAGTCGCTCTTCTACAAGATGTGCGAAAAAGGGGGTTATGTATAATTTTCTCAGAGCAAACTATCAATTTGCACTGTCTCCGAACAGGGGCTATCTCATCTCCTGGAAATTTTTTTTTTCTGTTTAGAAAATTTTTTATAGATTTTTCAGCTCGAGTACTCAAACTAGTAGATCCAACCGCAGATAAGACCAATTCACAGGATGGCCAGAAGGGATAACCACAAATTGAACACCAAAGAGCGGAGGGAGAAGAGGCAAGAATCCCTGAAGTATTTGGATGGTTTAAAAGCGCGGATCAACGACTTTGACGAGTCTTCATTGGACTCATTGTCTAAATTCAAAGATCTTCCCATCTCCAACAACACCTTGAATGGCTTAAAAGAGAACAGTTTTGTGTCTATGACAGATATTCAGAAGCAGGCGATAGTTCATGCTCTTCAAGGAAAGGATCTCTTAGCCCTGGCGAAAACGGGGTCCGGTAAAACTTTGGCATTCTTGATACCCATGGTGGAGAACTTGATCCACCAAGAGGTGTCAGAGATGGACGGATGTGTTGGGCTCATCATTTCACCGACAAGAGAGTTGGCAGTTCAAATATACGAAGTCATGTGCAAAATCGGAAAGTATAACCTGTTCAGTTGTGGTTTAGTCATTGGGGGTAAAGATTTCAAGTACGAAAGTGAGCGTATCAACAGAATCAACATTTTGATAGGTACTCCAGGGAGATTGTTACAGCATATGGACCAGTCGGTGAATTTCGAGTTGTCCAATCTAAAAGTGTTAATCTTGGACGAGGCAGATCGTATCTTGGACATGGGGTTCCAGAAGACTTTAGACGGGATATTGGAGAATTTACCGCACGACAGACAGACGTTGTTGTTCAGTGCTACACAGACCAAGTCGGTACAGGACTTGGCGAGACTTTCATTGGTCAATCCCAAGTACATCAACGTGTCAAGTGACGATTCGCTGGAAACCCCAGACTCCTTGGAACAGTCGTACATCGTGGTGCCCTTGAACGAGAAATTGAACACTTTGTGGTCTTTCCTCAAGACACACTTGAATTCCAAGATTTTGGTGTTCTTCAACTCGTCCAAGCAGGTACATTTCGTCTACGAGACATTCAGAAAATTGCAGCCAGGTATTTCATTGATGAAATTGCACGGACGGCAGAAACAGACTTCAAGATTGGAAACCACTTTGAAATTCACAAAGTCGTCAAATGTATGTTTGTTTGCCACAGATATCGTAGCCAGAGGCTTGGATTTCCCGGCGATTGACTGGGTAGTGCAATTGGATTGCCCAGAGGACTCTGCTACGTATATCCACAGAGTTGGTAGATCTGCGAGATTCGGCAGAAGTGGGAAATCGTTATTGATGTTGTGTCCCTCTGAAGAAGAGCTGTTTGTGAGCAAGTTGGGTGCCAAGAAGATCGAGTTGAAGAAGTTGAACGTGAAGAATAACAAGAAGAAGGCCATCAGCCAGCAGTTGCAGGCGTTGTGTTTCCAGAACCCGGAGTTGAAGTACTTGGGTCAGAAGCTGTTCATCAGTTACTTCAAGTCTATCTATATCCAGAAAGACAAGGACGTGTTCAGGATCGATGAATTGCCGGTGGAAGAGTATGCCAAATCTCTAGGACTTCCCGGCGCACCAAAGATCAAGATGTTGACCAAGAAAGACGACAAGAGCCACGACGAGATCATCAGGAAGATGAAGGAGTTGAAGAACTCTTCGCGGCAGTTGATGAATTTGGGCAAGACCGATGAAAATGGAGACCTGATAGAGACCGAGAAGAAGTTGAGGACGAAATACGACAAGATGTTTGAGAGAAAGAACCAGACCATATTATCTGAGCATTACACGAACATGACAATCGGTGAGAATGTAGATAGCAACGACGAAGATGAAGACGATGGGTTCTTGAAAGTGAAGAGGCAGGACCATAATCTCGGTGAGGATGAGGAAGATTTGGACAGTATTCCGGCGTCGAAAAGAGCTCTGAAGAAGGCACTTTCCAAGAAACAGACCGCTGCCACGAGATCTTCTGGTAAGAAGTTGTTGTTCGATGACGAGGGAAACACGCATGAGATCTACGAGTTGCAAGATGAGCAGGAGTTCAATGCGAAGAACGATGTGGATGAGTTGCAGGCCAGATTCAAAGCAGAGGAGAACAAGAAGATGGAGCTCGTTGATACTGAAGATAAAGAGCTGTCGAGACTGAAGAGAGTTGAGAAGAAGAGGAGGAGAAAGGAGTTGGAGAGACTGCTGGAGATGGAGGATGAAGATTCCGAGGATGAAGAAGAGAGAGAATGGGATATCGACCAAGATCTCCAGTCGTCTTCCGATGAAGAGCCAGTAGAGAAGAAACCTAAGTGGTTCGAGAACGATAAAGTGAACGGCAAGGTCCAGGTCGATGACCAGATGGAGATCATTGAGCAGCCCGAGGACTTGGAAGACTTGGAAGCCTTGACAGCGAGATTGATAGGAAGATGAGGAAATAATCATCCAATTGACTTTATATACTTTTGTAGATTGAGATCAAACAAGTCGCATCTGATGGGCATCTCTAGACTGTAAAATGGGTTCTTCATCACGTAATCACTGTAGATCGTATAGATACGTCTCAAGACGATTTCGATGTCGTTGATATTTTTATTCACCGACGAGTCGTTGCTGTAATGTGACGCGCCTATATTTGCGTTGTCCTGTACTGGCAGAGTAGACGTGATCATTATAAATTTGAGCCCCGTCAACGACTGGAACACAAACATCCGGAAATAGTCAGTCTCGACGGATTTCAACCCGGAAGTGTTGGTGTTTTGGAATTGTGTGTTGTCGTAGATCGGGGACGTGTTTGCAAACAGCGGCGTCACACTGGAGGCTATCGCGTGCACTCCGTGTATGGTACCTGCCAAGATCAAGTAGTCGTTGGTGGACAACTCTCGGAGGCCTTTGTTGAAATTGCGCTGGTAAATCAATCCCCCTGATTTGTTCAAGATGTACAACGAATAGACGATCATTCCGTGGTGTGTTTGTAGGTTTCCGTTCCGCTATGGGGTTCTTGTGTGGTGTTAAGTAGTTACTATAAAATCTCTAATTGATCTTTTTTCTTGATTTTCGTATATAATTCTTAGGGCACCATAAGGAGCTGATCTGACCAGGGCAACGGCAAATGGACGGCAATTTGGTGGATGGAACAGTGCGATTTGGCTCAGATGTCCGGTCCCAGACGGGTTTACGTGCAAAAAACGCATTTGACCCGCTGGTCCACGAGTCACTGCAGACGCGGCTATCTCAAGACACGCTATTCCAGATATTGCAGTTGGAGGACACCACAGTGTCCAAAATTCAGGAATTGGAGACGCTAAAGGAACTCGAATCCGACCAGAACGTTTCCACGGACAAGTTGAACAAAAATGTGAACAGAAAGGCGCTAAGAGTCATCACCAGTGTCGATACTGAGTCGACTTACCAGCCCGATGAGCCTTCCAACTATGACAAATCCGTGTTCAAGCTCTTATTACAGGACTCATTTGGCAATTTGAGCTATGCCGTAGAGTTGGAGAAGTTGGAGTTCTTGAAATTGCGCCCAGATCAAGTGCTACCGATCCCTTTGGGGTCCAAATTGGTCGTAAAGAGGGGTACAGCGATCTTGAGAGGGTGTTTTTTATTGGGGAACTCGAATTGCGAGTTTTTGGGTGGGGAACTAAGGCAATTGAACCACGATTATGTGAAGAGACGGATTACGCAGTTGACAAAGGATATTGAAGAGAGTAGATCTAGTAGCTAGGGTATATACGAGTGGTAGAATCTGTGGATATGATCAGATATAAACCAATGGGATCAAAGTGTACTGTCATATTACAGTATGGATATTTATTGAGATTGAAGAACTCACAGTCGTTCCCGAATTCGAGGTGTTCCTGAATCTCGACCTACGTGTTGGTGAAATACTTCTTGAGAGCTTCGATCTCTTCGTCAAACTTCCTTTCCTCAGTGGTGAACTCAGCTAGCTCAAAACTAATCAACTTCACATCCAAATCAGGCGTGAACAAAATGTGCCTGAAATGAATATCGTTATGGACAATACCTTTTGCGTGCAACTTTCGGTACAGAGGAATAACTTTGTGTTCCAAAATCTCCAAAGTCACATCCGATTTTTCAAAGTTCGAACGTGTTAAGCTTTCCTCCATCAAAATATAGGGACCCACTACCCTCCAATACAGTTGTCCAATCGAAACATGGACATCTACTAAGCGTCCATAGGCATGAATTTGAGGAACAAAGTCACATCCACTCAATCTCTCGTACACTTTCAACTCCAGGACGCATGATTCATAGCAGGCCTCGTAGTTGACACAGAGCTTCTTCTCGTTAATATCGTCAAATTGCTCATCTTCAAAATCATCAAATGTCCCATCAAATGGTCTGCCCAAAGGATCGTAAACCTTCAATACGGAAGTTGTTGGTGGATCAGGGATACAGAATCTGTTGGCTTTTGGAATGAACTTCAAAAACTTGCGAGTATCAACAATGCATATCTGCGAGTTGAGGTCTTCTCCGACTCTTTTGTAAGTACGCAAACACTTTCCTAAGGAGATTAGGCTTTCCTTTTTGAACAATTTCTTGCGAAATACAAGACCCGTGTCAGATGTGCTCATCTTTTCATCAAAGCTCTTGAATCACCTTTTGTCAATGCCTGATTAGTTGGTCCTTAACGCGTAGATACTTGTTCCAGTTCCTTTTCAGCGGATATATAACCACTCGACGAATGCGAATTGTTTCTGGAGTCTACGGCTTATCCTGTTGAAGGAGTGCCCCGAGTGTTTTGTTCCGTTTAAATAATGATGTATGAAATTAGCAGATCAAAGAGCAGAACATTTTGTGAAAGTAGTCGGACACTTTACGAGCCTTTTTCAGCAGAACATGTAGCAGTAAACCACTCATGTAGAACTTGATCGTTCCGAATCAGCCCCCTTAGCTTTGATTGTATCACAGCTCATAATATTCCGGGCACACTTCATGATCAAGTTGGTTGAAAGTGGATTCTGCTCCACCAATCTCTCAACACCTTGATTGCATCCCAAAAAACAGGTGATATTAGTGTGGCATGAACCACTGCGACATTGCCTACTAACAGTGACCTCGCTCCCCGAAATCAGCCCGACTGATGCCAAACTCAGATTACATCACATGTAGGTCGTGTACCACATATCAATTTGAAATTGGGGATACCAGACTCTTTAACCCCCAAAATTCTCGATAATAAAAGCACTACACGCTATATGTTGAACAAAGCTTTGTTGAAATGCTATAAGTCTAGATACTATGTATTCGTAATGTGAAGTGAAGTGGGCATTAATTGTTGAAATAAAGCGAGGGCTGAATGTTCAGTCCAAGAGTAACTCCCATAAAGCGTACTCGTCTTTGTAATCGTGGTGGATGACACTCACCAAGTAGAAACCGTTTATAATCTCGTCCAAGAGCTTGTAAGACAGCGACTTGACAGGGTATAATCTCTGCCATTCTTTCCAGATCTTGAACGCTTCTTCATTCCAAGCCTTGAAAGACTCATCTTCGATGATCGTGGTCTGTACGATTTCTCTATTTGGAAATACACCCCAAGTGGCGGCATTTTTACTGACGCCTTGCGCCGAGGACTTGAAGTTGTTCTGGGAATCCGCATAGTAAAAAGTGACATGATTGTCTGCTTGCAATTTTTTCAACAACTTGGACTCGAACTTCTTCTTATCGACAAAGAATTCTACAAACAGTTTTTGATACACGTATCCGTCAGTTGGACCCCAACCAAAGATCTTGTCCAAAGAGCTGACGCCGTCAGTTGCCGGCTGTGACAGCAACGTGAAACAGAAATTCTCGTTCAACTGGATCAACTGCTCCTGGATCAAGGCACTTTCGCTGTTCAAGGGAATATCTGACCACGGGTTTGCGTCGATCTTGTTTGTCAAATATTTCGTGAAGAGCTTCGAAACGTCCTTCAAATCGATCGGATATCCACAGTACTCGTAGATTTTGCTCTTCGACAACTTCAAAGAAGGTCCGTAACCGTCAATTTCACCAAATGCAGGCGATCTGGAGTCACCGAATCTTCCATTGGGGAAATCGTCCCAAGTTGCGTCTCTTCCCAAGACACCCTCGCCCGAGGAGATCTGGACGATGGTCTTTTTCGGGGTTGCAAAGTTGGCAGAAGCCGCTACAGCTGGGTCCTCGGAGAAAGAGCCCGATTTGGCAATGAGTCTGTTCTGGTTCGAGTACTTTCTGGCCTGGTGCAGCGGGATATCTTCCTCATCTTCGTCGTCGTCGATGGCACTTTCAAACTCGGTGTTCAAAAACACACTGGACAAGTGTTTGTTGTTGTTGATGAGATGCGTGACGGTTTTCTCCAAGTTCAAGGTGTAGAAATGGAACCCCCTGACGGTTGTCTTGGCCACGATGGTGTTGACAACGTCGTTTAAGATGCCCACACCGATCTCCTTCACTTTGTCGTCGTTCCACTCAAATCCCTTGAATTTGTCCAACACATCCAGGGGAATTGAGGCATGTGACAACTTGCTGGCCCTGTTGAACAACTGGAAGTTGTTGATAGGCATCAAGCCCGGAATCAACACCACGTCTCTGTTGTGCAAGTCGTCGCTAGACCGCAACTCTTTTTCAAACGATATGAACTTGTTGACGTCATAGAACAACTGAGTGACGACGAAATCCGCACCGGCGTTGATCTTTTCCACCAAGAACGGCAAATCTTTGGCGAAATCTTGGTCAGAATCGTCCGATCCGTCAACGTGGCCCTCTGGATACCCTGCAACCCCGATACAGAAGTAATCCCCGTGCTTTTCCTTGATATACTTGACGAGGTCGACTGCATGCTGGAACTGGTTCTGCGGATCCGGTTTGTAGAACTCTTCCCCCGCTGGAGGGTCTCCTCTCAAGGCCAAGATGTTCTTGACTCCAACGCTCTTGGCCTTGGCCAAAGCCCGGTCAATGGTGGCCAAAGTGGTGTTGGTACACGTCAAATGCATACAGGAGGTGAAGCCGAGATCCCTCTGACATGTGCTGACCAAATCCAAGGTCTTTTCCAGTGTGGAACCGCCAGCGCCCCAGGTGACAGTGACGAAAAGCGGGTTCAAGACCGACATCCGGCCCATTCTCGCGAGCAAGTTGCGCAATCCGGCCTCGGTTTTCGGCGGGAAGAACTCGAACGAGTAGAAGAACTCGTCTTCTCGCAAGCTCAGTATCTTGTCCTTGATTGTGATAGACATGGCACTGGACGCTGATGGAGTGTTAGGGATAGTTAGAGTGAATCATTGAAGAAGCGAAAAAAAGAGCTTGGTCGGAGGTGAATTTGGGCGGATTGTGCACGACTTTTCGGGCCATTTTTCACGAGCAAGTGCACAGGTGAACCTAAGACAGCACTGCAGCAGCTCAGCACGTACGGCACACACGGCAGGGATGAGTTTGTTTGTTGCCGAGGACGACGAGGAAGTCGTTGTGCAGTTGAACCAGGAATTGGAAGCCCAGAGCGCGGCACCAGTGGCTCAAAATGCTCCCGCAGCCCCAGATGAGGTCATCGACACCAGAACCGCCCCAGTGGACATAAGTCTCTCGTTGCCCTTGAAGTTCCAGCAGAAAATCATCCACGACTTGGTCTCCGAGGACGGACTACTGGTGCTCGGAAAGGGCCTCGGCACGGAGCCCATTGCGGCCAATTTGCTCCATCTGTTGAGCGCTCCTTCGATCTACAACACGCACACCACTAAGCGCAGCTTAGTGATCTTGCTCAATGCTATTGACGACGAGAACGCCAAAATCGGCGAGGAGTTGATGGAATTGGCATGGCTAGACTCGTTTGCGGATCTAGACGAGCTCGGTCCGGGCACCGCGGGCGCAGAGAACGTGAAAAGACCCTTCATCGTCGTCGGTGGAGAGACCCTGACTGTGGACAAGAGGCGTAAATTGTATACCAAGGGCGGGATCATCTCGATCACGTCGCGTGTGTTTATAGTGGACTTGCTCTCTGGCATTGTAGACCCGAACACCATCACGGGAATCGTGTTGCTCCACGCCGAGCGGGTCAAGGAGACCTCGAACGAGGCGTTTGTCTTGACGTTGTATAGGGAGAAGAACAGCTGGGGCTTTGTGAAAGCGCTCTCTGACGATCCTGAGGCGTTCACGAGGGGCTTCCAGCCGCTATACAACAAGCTCAAGGCGCTCCGGTTGCAGAAGTGTTTCCTCTGGCCGCGGTTCCACATCGAGGTGACGTCTTCGTTGCGCCCCCGCAAGCAGCGCCCGGGCCAGGCGCCGGATCTCCGCAGCATCGTCACGGAGATCAACGTAGACATGTCTGAGTCGATGAAGCACATCCAGATCGCCATCTTGGGCTGTATAGAAGCGTGTATCTCCGAGCTCCGCCGCCATAATCCGACGATAATGACGGAGTACTGGACCTCCCAGAACGCCCTCGATACGGACTTTGTCCGCATAATCAGAGGCACGCTAGACCCGCTCTGGCACAGAGTGTCCTGGACGACAAAGCAGTTGGTGCACGATTTGCAGACCTTGAAAGAGTTGTTGGCCAAGCTTTTGACCTACGACTCGATCAGTTTCTACGAAATCGTCCAGCAGATCTGGGAGGCCAACAAGCCCGCTGTAAACGTGTTCAAGACCAACCAGTCGCCGTGGTTGATCTTGGACGAGGCTGTCACGATCCATTCTCACGCGAAGAAACGGGTCTTTGACAAGATCAAAAGTGTAGAAGGGTCCGACACCTACCGTCTTGAGGAGCAACCTAAATGGGAGCAGCTTGCGCTCGTGTTGGAGGACATCGAGCAAGAAAGAGCGCACCAGAGTGACATCGATGGTGGACCTGTATTGATTATGTGTAGTGACGGAGCCGTGTGTAGACAGTTGCGGCTGTTTGTAGCGACAGCCAAGAAGACAGATAACGAGTCCACTTTGGGCCACAACAGCTACTCCGGCCGCCAGTTGATGGTGGAAAAGCTCCAGGATTACCTCATCTGGAAGGACGCCTTGACGTCTACGACGCAGCAGATCCAGAACCAGATGTTGCAGAACCAGCAGCGGGCGCAGATGCTCCAAAAGGAGCAGCGCAAGGAGGAGATCAACCCCTCCAAGACGTTTATGCGTGGGAAACCGCCGCCTGGCAAGAGGAGGAGGACCAGAGGCGCTTCTGTAGTGGCTGCCGTTGGGAAGTTGCACAGTGCCGACATCCAGAAACGGTCGGATGACGTGGACAAAACGGTGCTCGAGCAGCTCCAGCGCGAGATTGTAGACGATATAGCAGACGTGGATGACGTGGATGTTGTAGATGTAGAGGATCATGATTACGGCTATGACAATGACGAAGTAGATGACGTGGTGATCACCAACCACACAAAACGGGCCTGGGATTACGAGTACATTGACCGTAAAAACCAGGTGGTGATCGAGCGGTACAACAACCGAACCGATGACGTGTTCTTGCAAGAGCTCATGCCGTCTTACATCATCATGTACGATCCAGACCTCTCTTTCATCCGTAGAGTCGAGGTGTACCAGGCTGTCAACAGAGATAACCCGGCCCGGGTGTTCTTCATGTACTACGGCACCTCGGTGGAGGAGCAGATCCACTTGAGCAACATCAAGAAGGAGAAGGAGATCTTCACCAGGCTCATCAGGGAAAACGGCCAGTTGGCCGCTTCGTATAGCACTGTAGAGGACAACAGCCGGATGCCTGCGAGGAAATCTGAGGTGTACAACACGAGAATCACCGGCGGAGGGTTCAAGGACCCGACAAGGGACACTACTGTGGTTGTAGATATCAGAGAGTTCTCCGGGTCTGCACTCCCGAATCTCTTGCACAGAATCGGCATCAAGGTGTTGCCCTGTATGTTAACCGTAGGAGATTACATCATCTCGCCCAAGATCTGTGTAGAGAGAAAGGCGATCCCGGATTTGATCCAGAGTTTCAAGTCCGGACGTTTGTACACGCAGTGTGAGCAGATGTTCCGGCACTACGAGTTGCCGACTTTGTTGATCGAGTTTGACGAGAACAAGTCGTTTTCCCTCGAACCATTTGCGGAGTTGCGGTCCAAGAACAACAACAACTTGACGTCGTCTTCTGCCGACCCGATCTCGTCCAAACTCTTGCAGCAGGACATCCAGTCGAAGCTCATGGTGTTGTTAATTGCGTTTCCGAAGTTGAAGATCATCTGGTCCTCGTCTCCGTACCAGACTCTGCAGATCATCTTGGAGCTCAAACTGAAACAGGACGAGCCGGATGTGAATACTGCTGTCAGCGTTGGAGTAGATGACATGGATGGCACCGTAGATGGGCCGCCGCGTTATAACGAGACGATCATCGACTTGCTCCAGAACATCCCGGGGATCAACAACGTGAACTACCATTTATTGATCCAGAAGGTGCAGAATTTGCGGGAATTGGTCACAATGTCCGAGGAAGAGTTGGCGGAGATTATTGGTAAGGACCCTGCGGGAAAGGCCTACAGGTTTATGCACAGAAGTGTTTTAGGCTAGCTGTTTAGTGTAATCAGTGACCTCTGTTCAGTGACTTTTATGATCGTCTTACCATCTGGAATGGTGAAATAAATACAGAGTACTATTTGCATCCGCTTGGCTAAATCAGGTGCAGCTCAGGTGCAGAACCACTGAATTTGGTTATATAGTGTATTTAGTGACCTATTTAGTGACCTTCTTGGTGGCCTTACCATCGGGAATGGTGAAGAACACATACGGTTTGCCATCTGAACCGGCTTGGTCCAACCTGTAGTATCCCTTTCTTTCGAACTGGATGACGTCCCCGACCTTCATGTCTCTTACATTGACGTCAGCATAGGCCTTGGTGCGGAACTCGGTCTGTGGAGTCAAAAAGTCCTCAAAGTTGTCGCCTTCTTCCAACTTGTCCTTGGTGATCAAATGGTCGAAATCGACCAAATCCGCCTCGACTTTGTCGTCTGTGTCGGCCAACCAGGTCAATTTCTTGGAAGTTTTCTTGAAATCTCCGTCCAAGTTCAATCTGGCCGTGATGGACTTGACGACATCGCCCTCCTTTTCAATCTTGTCTACAATCACGTTACCCCAGTCCATGAAAGTGACTTCTTCGCCTTCTTCGATCAAGACGGCATCTTCTTGGTCCAACAAGACTCTGTTGGTGTAGATGACCTTCTTCAAACCGACGTCAGCGTTCTTCTTGTGCTTAGGCTTCTCTTCCACAACAGCACTCGAAGGACCGTCAACAATGGTCACAGGAACGGCATTTACAGCATCTACAGCTACGTGTCTCGGAGCGATCGGGTCGATGATCTTTTTGTTCGTGGCCCAGATCAAGCTCCAATCCAAGTTGATGATGTTTCTGGACGGACCTTGCGAAAGGATAAAGTTCCTCAAACCTTCTACAGACATACCACGTCTTCTGACACCCCTCACTGTTGGGAAACGAGGATCATCCCAGTTGCCCACGTAGTTCTTGTCGACAAACCACTGCAATTTACGCTTGGACAACAACGTCCGGACAAAGTTGACACGGCCAAAATCCCAAAGGTGGACCTTGCGCAAGTGCAAGTTCTCCAAAAACCAGTCGTATTGGGGGTTACGGTCACGGTACTCGATGGTACGCAACGCGTGGGTGATTCCTTCGAGAGAATCAACGACTGGTACACAGAAATCGTATAATGGGTACATCTTCCAGGCGGTTCCTGTTCTGTGATGTGGAGTCAAGTTGCATCTGTAGATGACCGGGTCACGCAACGCTTTGTTCAAAGCGGTGTAGTCGATCTTGGCTCTGAGACAGTTTTTCAAGCCGATCTCGGTCCCGTTCTTCATCTCCTCGGTGAAGATCTGGACGTTTTCGTCAACAGATCTGTCTCTTCTACCGGATTTCAAGCCGTCCATTCTCTCGGCTCTCATCTGCTCCAAAGGCGTGTCGTCACAGTACAGCTTGCCCTCTTTGATCAACTGGATCAGCAACTCGTACATCTTCTCAAAGTAGTCCGAAGAGTACGTGATCTTGTCTCCTTTGATGCCCAACAACTCCAAATCTTCCAAAATAGAGTCCTGGAACTCGGTTTTCTCCTTCGACGGGTTGGTGTCGTCGAATCTGATGATCAACTTACCGTGGTACATCTTGGCAAAGTACTCGTTCAAAATAGCAGCCTTGGCATGGCCAATGTGCAAGTATCCAGAAGGTTCTGGTGGGAATCTCGTGACAACTTCACCATCTTTAGCGTCCAACAAGTCAATGTCGAAACTGGCTTTGTGGGTCTTTTTACCCGTGCCAGCAGAAGCCTTGGCTGATTTACGCAAATCGTTCACCTGCTGCGTCATCAAGTCAACTACCCCACCAAATCTCTTGTCAGCTTCCAAAAATGAGTACCATCTGGAGATGTTGATGTAAGCAGCACCTCTCAAGACACCGCCCATGACCGGGTTGGCTCTCAAGGCGCCCCAAATAGCGATATCGGCAGCACTGACGCTGTGGCCCACAATGAAAGAACGCAAGTTCAAGTACGCCTCCAATTTCTCCAATTCCGGCGACAACTGCTTGAAATCCTTAGTACTCAATTTGGCGGAGACTTCTAACCATTTTGGGAGTTGTTCCGCGTTTAATTGGGCTAATTCGACCAATTTTTCAAACACTTTAGCCTCATCTTTACCGCCCTGGACCAATCTGGAAGGGGTTTCTGATTCCTTCAAGACCGATTTGTCGTCTTCGAACGAGATTCTCACATCTTCCTCAGTGGTGGTATTCACGAACGCAGCAGCAATCAATTCTGCGTATGCAACAACAGGCGCCTTGGCGGCCAAAGTCAAATCATAAACCATCCTTGTGTTGTTGTAGCTGGTGATGCTTTGGAAATGTGATGTGATTTTTTTTTCTTCGATGGAAAAAAATAGAAAATGAGAAGTGGAAATTGGAAAACGTGCACGACTTTTGTAGAGAGGTGATTAGAAGTGATGATCTGTGGGCATGATAGCGTACCTGGATGACTGAGGAGATTTGGGGAGCTGAGAGTGTTATGGTATCTTAAAATAGTACAAGGTTCGTTCCAAAAATTTGCATGCTCATGGTACTCAGAATAGAGTAATTAATTACAAAGGCTACCTGTCTTGTATGAGTCTTAAATTGTCCACTCGCGTGAGGTTCACGGCAGAACTCGGCTTAGACAGTCTCGAGTATTTCAACAAGCCAGGCTTAGCTCACTCCAGACTTCTATTGCAGGACTACTAGAACCGTTTCAAAGCCTCGGTGGCTTGTAACTTTGTTCTACAACTATTTTTCGAGCCAGTTGGATCTAAAATCCCATTTTTTTCCATCCAAGAGGGCTGGCTTTTACTGATGAAAAATCATCGATGAATCACCTTCGACTTCAAAAGCCACGCAAGCATTTCCAACTGCAACATGAAACAAAAATCAATCATGACAACACCTACACTCGCAAATCCCTCTACAACCAATTTTCATTCCCTCTAAGGTCGAGCCTTTGCAAAGCCCCTGCCTTTTTAAGGGACTCGCATGCACCGTCTTTGAGACCCCTGAATATTATTAATCTTGGCCCGTTGAAGCTGTGAACATCTCGTTAATCCTAAATTGGGGGTACAAGGATTCGCCGTGTCTCACGTCGAATCCCTAGGCAAAATTTCCAGATCATTATTGTGTCAATGTTCTCAAAAACTGTTATCCTTTGAGTATGGTAGATCTAAAAGCCTCTTTTCGACCCGTTTGGGGTTGTTTAAGCACCTTTTATTGTTCAAATGGTGTTCTGTTTGAGACTTCCTTGGAATCGATTTGCGGTTGACTATTGTTCCTCGCAAGGTATTTAAATTCTCATGGAACAAGTGGCCTTTTTCCATGTTCATTGACAATGGATTTCCTCTTTTGGACCATCTTAAATACTGTTTTTGTTTTACAGAAACAAGCTTTTTAGAGCAGATTTCCTTAGATTGTGCATATCTGTACCGAAAACTGAATCTGCTTTCTCTCGAAAGCGTTTTATTTCTATGTGATTTCCCAAAACGGATAACTCATGGATTCTGTTTGTTGTTGGTTCAATCTTGAAACTGGTTCCAAAATTCCGCTAGTTTTGTCACTCGCTATTGTTTTCGTGCAATACAAAATGCTGCTAGTATCCACTTTGTCTGGTGGTGCCTGAAAAAGAAGTTGTTTTTAGTGCAAGGAGAAGGCTACTACAAGGGTTTCGGGGTGTCATTATAGCAAGATATCACAGTGTAACTCACAATAGAATGAGATATTGCAAAGCTGTGGAGAGAGTTCCATTTTGGGAATCTGTTTTCAACCCTTGATCATGACTAGGATCTGCATCATTCAGCAGCCTTCAGTTGAATAGACTCACAAACAAGACAATAAGAGCAGTGGGGGTCCCTGCAAAGCATTCCTTGTTTCCTTGTTACCACAAAGAGGAGTGCTTTCTTTAACCCTGGTGGATCATGGAAGCTACTAGCCTAATAGGTGCTTTTTTTTAAGTTTTGAGAGACAATCCTTTCAAACTCTCTCGACTTACGAAATCAGAGACCCCAGTTCGCTATTGTTCTGTTCGAGCAAGGATTAGATCAACCTCTCCCGTATACTGGTCTATTGCCTGTCATTACGCTTCAATAAACACCCGGAGTGTTCACAATTCCCGATTTGGTCCTTGAACTTCCCCAATCGGTCTTTGCATCATGAGTACAAAGCTACCCATCACAGATCGGTTTGTGACCTCAAAGTTCCTGCCTTATAAATATTGAAAGGACTTTCCAGTCCATACGAGTAATTTAATTTTGTCAACACTAACCAGCCCACAAATGACTAAATCGTTGAAAAGCATCTTGAATGTGGTGTTCACCACATTGACATTACTTGTCTTATCCGCTGAATTGACCCAAGCTGCCAACACCAATGCACTGGAGGGTTGTCTTATGTCAGAAAACACTTCGGGATCTGGTTTCAATCTTCACTTCTTTAGGTATACTCTTAATGATTTAACAACCGATAGACAACTGAAATATCCCCGTGGGGGCTATACAAAGTTGGTTGGTCAAGGTAAAGGTAAAGGTGTGAAAAACACATATTTCAAAAATGCAAATTTACCTCAAGATGCTGTCGCAAACGGTCCGGTTTATGGGCATGAGGTTACTATCACTAACTTTGCAGCAGAATACTTGGGGTACTTCAAACCAACAGAAAGTGGTATTTACAAGTTTACGTTGAGTGTAGACAACACTGCTTATATGTACCTTGGTTCCGATGCCGCTTTCCAATGTTGTAACAGTGGAGCTCTTGGAAAGTCTGTGGGAAGCCAGTTACCATTTGTGACAGCCGTCTCGGCTGACACTCCTGCAAGTAATTCGGTTTACTTGGAGAAGGGATATTATTATCCAATTAGAGTTGTGTACACCAATGAGGTTGGTCCAGCACAGTTTTCGTTCGCTTTCACAACCCCATCAGGTAAGAAATACACTGATAACTGGGCCGGCTTCATCTTCCAGTTTGCCAGCACTGGAGATACTTCTAAATGTGTGTCCAAAAATGTCGTCAAACCTTATAGAACGGTAACCAGCACAAAGACATGGACTGGTGTAGGTACAACAAGACACACAACTACTGAAGCAAACGGTGTTGTATCAGTTGAAGTTGATGTTCCACGTCAGACCACGACCAGTACAACCACCTGGACTGGCTCAGTAACTTCGGCAACAACAACTACTGAACCGAACGGTCTTGTGTCAGTCGGAATAGATGTTCCGGCTACTAGTGCTAGTCCAACATCAGCTCCGTCAGTCCCAACAATCACGACTCCCTGGAACAACACCTTCACTTCTACCACAACATCAGTCGGACCTAACAGTAGTACAGTGGTGGTCATTGAAACCCCTCCAGGAAGTATTCCAACTACAACCCAACCATGGACAGGTTCATTCACTACTACTTTCACCAGCACCAACTCTAAGGGTAGTTCTGAAGTTTTCGTTGATACTCCACCAGCTAGTATTCCAACTACAACTCAGCCATGGACAGGTTCATTCACTACTACTTTCACCAGCACCAACTCTAAGGGTAGTTCTGAAGTCTACGTTGATACTCCACCAGCTAGTATTCCAACTACA